>JABASP010002647.1:0-18678 GCA_019776565.1 Sminthurinus signatus | reverse complement strand
AAAATGGATTCACGTGTATGAGTAAAAATTGGAAGTTGACATGCAACGTGGAGTATGTACATTGTGCATTGTACATGTGATCGTGAGGTACTTAATTATCAATTATGTACGGAATTATTTACTCACTCTGGTGACATAATACATAATACTGACTGACAGAAATAAGTGATAAATGCATCGAAAGAGTCGTAAATTGTCAGGGTATCTTTGTATACAAAGAACCGTCACAAGTTTATACCAAAACTACATCTAGGATCTACAACATTAAGAAAAAATCTAACCTGCTTATGATTTTTTTATACTATAATTTTGAATGGACAACGTCAAACGGTTTTAATAAGAATCTGTATATTATTAATTATTATGGTATTGATGTTTTTGCTTGAATAATAGTTGAACTTGAATTTTACACCTACCACAAAAGTCAAAAGTCTCAAATTTTCTTATTCAGCATTTCTTGTTATAAATCTCTACAACTTTTCACTCAAAATTTTGAATTTTCTCTTTTCTCAAACTATTTTCCTTTGCAAAAGCCACAATTTCTTTTAATGTTTTTTCAAGTGTACAATGGATGTGAAATGTGAACTGTGGATTGTACACTGTGCACTGTGCACTGTGTTATAAGGACAAATCACGACTGAATTATTGAATTTTAAACACTGCAAATATTTTCTTCCTTCAACTACAAATAATTCGGAATCTACAATAGTTTACAAAGCACATTTTCCTCTTTCCTTTATCCAATCTACAATCTGTAAAAGAAACTTTTGTTTGTAGAAAACTGTCATATCTCATTTTCTCACGAATTAAATTTTTGATACTTCTTTTCTCTTGAGTTTGGGTAGATAAAAATAGGTACAAAAGTTATTTTGCTACACGAAAAAGTTTTTACAGTTTGCAGTTTATGTAGCTTTTTTACTCTACTAGTCTAGTAATACATTTGAGGCGGAAAAACACACACGTAAAATAAACAGCGATAATTAAAAAAACCATCTAAGTCACAAGTACTTACAGTAATAACAACACACAAGACAAGAAAAATTTACAAGATAGCTATTAAATGTGTATTATCTATTATCTTACGGAAATTGCCATGAACCGCTGTAACACTTCACATCCGGTGTTGATTCTTATTTTATTGCTGAGATTTATTTATATACTTAATTTATGTAAAACAGATTATAAAACATGAACAGAAAACAGAAACACAGATAATATTATGTGAAAAGAGAAAAAACTTTATTAATAAAAGTTAAAAGACAACGAGAGAAAAAACTAAATGTTAGAGTAATAATACTAAATACTAGCCAGCCGATAGCCTATGATTTGAGCTTTGAGCTAGCTATCTCCTTCACTTTGACTTTCTCTTGGTCCGAATTCCGAATGCTTCTAAATATATTAAGTAACTATAAAATGATGGTGATTATATTAAATAGCGCACTTTATTCTTTATTATGTGTCTGCTCTAGTTTCCAGGTAATAAGTGAAAGCAGAAAGAGAGAGAGAGGGGGGAAAGGACTCTGAACTGTAGAATCCGAATATGTACCGAATTTGTGTCAATTGTCAATATTCCATTAAGCAAACACTTATACGAGTATACATATACTTATACTTGTGTAAATTAACCTATATATTCAATGTTCACTATATGTATTTTAGGTACATATAAACTACTGTACTGTATGCTGTATGCATTACATGTTCCATATTCCAAACATCTACCTACATCTACATTGTGTCTGCAATATAAAATATAAAGTACAATAGTTATGAGCAGTGTAGATTGTCCATTGTCCATTGTCCATTGTGCATGATGTATTTACTTTGTCCATTTTGTCCAATGTGATTTTTCACTCTAGACTCTAGACTCTAGAGTTTGCAGTTTGTAATAAAGGAGAAATGCCAAATACCAAATACCAAATAGCAAAATACCTGAATTCGGTATTCGGTATGTCAGTTGGACAGGTCTGCATTTTAATTATTTACGTATGACGTCTAATCGGCAGTTTCTATTTACCTTCTACACTTTCTACTAGTACATTCTACCTTTTACATTCTACAGTCCAACTTTTATACATTGCCATTGCTACACCGCAAACTGTACACTGTACAACGTACAATGTACGATGTGAGCATAATACATTATAGATTACAGTTGAATGTAGAATTAGGTAGACTCTAGATTCTAGACTCTAGACTGCAGATTGTATCATATTTTTACACATGCACTAAAGTCTAAAGTCTAAAGCTTTATGCCAAAGACTGATATGATACTTAAGTACATTTAACATTTACGGCGGAGAAAGGACAAGTCTGCAAATGTGGTTTGTATTTTGTATACATGTTACATGTAGTTTTTGGACAATGGACGATGGATAATTCCAGAGCTTTGGTATTTGGTATGGCCTATGGACTACGTACATAAAATTTTTTATGGCTTATTGATAATTGATAAAGTGCAGGGTTAGAGAATGGAAAAACCTGAAATGCTCGAATAGTTCAAGAAAAAGTCCTTCTAGTGGTCATGGACTATTGATTTGGCACATTCTTCAATTTCAACTGTACAACGTGCGATGTCCAGTATAGTGAATACTGAGGACCGAATATGTAAACGAAAACTACGAGACAAAATTACAATCACTTTTCTTTGGTAAATTTTTCTTAGGTGTCTTTATATTTTATATCTTTACTATTTTCGGGATTCGTGTACGATATGTATGGTTGTATTTTTGGTATTTGAAGTACAATTCATAATTCATAATCTTTGTACATACACCTACATTCTAAATTCTAAATAGATTAGTGATTATTACTGATTACTGGTCACTGATATAGGTATCGGTTCATCAAGAGAGTTGATCAGAAATCAAAGATGAAACAGTAGATAAATATGAAATATTTTACCATTTACCATTTAACATTCATTATACATCATGTACCAAAAAGAAAACAAACAATGAAAGGAACAATGAATTTAATGTCTGTCATGTTATGTATTTGGATTGGCATTTTTAACTCTTAAATTCCAAGCTCCCTCAATAGTACGTACATAATACTAGAGACTAGAGTAATTTCATACCTGAGATCAATTTCATTCGGGTCAAAAGATCATATCATGCACATCGGGACGGAATCATTTACTGTGTGTTAACTATAGAGCGTGTCCGTTGTCCGCTGTCCGCTGTCCATCTCGTCAATTGTTTTGTAGAGGTTTAATTACTTTTGTCATATCACGATTTGATATTTGATACAAATTCATCTGCATAGAATATCTGTATGGTTGGGTAAAATTGAAAATCCTTTTTTCTTTTCATGTGTAAAGTGTAAATATAAATATAAAATGCTTTATTAATATACATAGATACATGCAAATTACACATGTAGCTTTTGTTCTTTTCATGTTTCATCTATATTCTATATGGAGTATGGAGTACAGACTTGAGACAGTGGAATGCTAATTTATACATGTAAAAATAATTTGAGCAACAAAGAAACGCATTCATTCAATATAGTAGAGGATAGTAGAGGAACAATGCACTAAAAACAATGCACTGATCAATGAACACTTTGTTCACCTTTTTCTTCTTTCCCCTTGATTGTTGATTCATGATGACTGCTAACTGTGAATTGTGAATACTGCATATGACTCGCTCTCGTTCTCACTAAAACAATATGTAATAAAAAATGAAGAAAAAGGACGAATGTAAAAATTAAAAACGCAGTGAACTTGATCATATAGTCGAAATAGTCAGTAGTTAACATTGATTTTATTGAGCATTGGTCAATGGTAAGTCTAAAAAATTAATTACATATGTTACATGTCGAATCAGGGCATTTTTGCATTCGTTTTTCACATGAACATAATATTTTTCATATTTTATGCCTAAAGTTCGTCAACAAAATATAATAATAATATTACATTATGCAGGTATATTTTGATTCCTAATTGTTTTTGACTTGTGACAGTTTAACCATCGAATATCAAATCTTGGATTTTTTTTGCATGTCCAATGTTCAATGTCCAAGATTCAAGATTCAAGTCTCAAAAGACTCAATATAATATGTAACATGTAAATGTGGGCATCGTGATACTGTTTAATTATTCCTCAAGATTCAAGATTCAAGAATCAGTAGAAAAGAAATAAAATGTCCTCAAGGCTCAAGAATTCTTGTTCGTTTTCTCTATTCCTTTGCATGCAAAGTTGTGTTAGGTTAGTGATGTACATTTAAAAAGATGCAAATGGTGGATATATTACATATTATATAAAGTATAGATTATAGATATAATACAGATTACAATGCCCAATCACAAGCTATAATATAGATAATAGAACAACCTGAGAGGTTTTGACAAAGGACAAACTAGATGCTGCCGAATTAACTTAACATTTATAAAAACATGCATGTATAAGCATTAACCATAATAATATGGAGATAATCATAATGATTTTCCTTAAAATAGGAAACGTTTGTTCAGTTATGAGCACGACACGTCATATGCATTTGATAATTTGACCATATCTTTTTTGATCTTGAATCTCTTTAATTAAGACATGACGATGGGCGATATGGACGCACGTATTAGTTTTTGTCGTGCCTCTCTATTTAATATTTCATATTTAATCAGTACAGATCTATAGATGGATGCTAAAATCATCCAAACTGTTTTAGATATGCATATAATAATGTAATACCTATGTATCTACAAAATATATATACTATATACTTTTATATTATGTGGAAAACAAAATAAAAGTGTACAGCATGCAATATTCAAATGAGGTAATTAAACCAAAACATTGAGAGCATCCAACAACCATGTTCATTTAATTAGATTTGCCTGAATGTGGAAGAAAAGCTGAAGAATATATACTTTGCAGATCAAAAAATACTGTACAATAATATATCATATAGAACATAGAACATGTTATGTAAAAGTCAAAGCTTCTAGTTCAACTGTTATAATTTTTCAAGTACAATACTTTTTATTCCCAAATCTGTATTTTATTTTTCCATCCTCCCTTGTAAATGAAAAGTAAAAAGAAATAAGTCTAATCAATTGTAAACGGCAAAGGTGATATAATAATAACTTGTGTGTGTGTGTATACCTTTTGCAAACAATTTTTTAAAGTTTGATTATAATTTGTCTAGTGAAAAGGAAAAGGAGGTGTCAAGCATCATAGTGCTATAAGTTGATAATGGGATGGTTTTTTTTTCTGTTCGTGTTTATGATTTGTCGAGAGTCGAGACCCTTTCAATTTTTTGTCTAATGCCCAACGAGTATCGAGTAATCGAGAGACCCGTTCTTTTTCACCCAACTTTTATTATTATTATTATCATTGTTATTATTTAGGTGCACTTTGAAAATTTTAAATAACATGTTAAATAAATGAAGACAATGCAGTGAGGTAAGAAGAAATTGGTTGATACTGTGTTATTATTCTAATATTTTTCTATTCTAATTGTAAATTGTAAATGTTAAACGTGCACACTTTATGCATTTACCTACATAGATGTGTGTGTGTATTTAGTACATGCACATTTTCTTGTATAAATATCTTATACTTGTAAAGATTACAGCACACTGCTGAATTCTGAACACTGTATGATATATCTGTATTTGTGCCCCGAAGGTGTGACTTGTACTTATACTTAGTGCTTACTTATTTTATATAATGGAAAGTTTGTGAATGAGAGAAGAGATGATGCTTCTCTGAGAACCATCAAAATGAAATGGACAATTATGATAATTGGTCAACAGAGTCAGCTCACTTTGCTCGTTACATACTCTTGTTATACACTCTTTACAACTTTTTTTATTACACAGTTTTTTCCATTCATAGCTCATACACATAACTAAACTGAACTAAACTAAACTAAAAACTAAGGCAAAAAGTAAAAAAGGTGAAGACGAATAGGAGAGAAGGACGAAAAAGCAGCATCAACGCCTTTCCTTGTCAAAACAAATTTGAAATTGTGAACATTGTTATTATTATTGTTTTTTTTGGTATATTCTGTATTCTGTTCCGAGAATGTCTACACACAGTATGTACATATTGACATAGACATATTCATTATTAAATTGGATTGGATTGGCCAGGACTGGACTTGACATGAGAACAGGTATAAGGACAAACAGTATAGAAGTTTAATAGTAAGTATAACGAAATATCATAGCCTTGCCACTCAAATCAGAATCAATGATTGTTTTTGACTGTTCTCTTGATTCTTGATTCTCAATTCTCTCATGATCAAGAAAGAAGGAAACTACAACATGTGTTGTATATTGTATGTTATAGAGAAAGAAAGAAAGAAGGAGAGATGAGATTTGACGGCTCTCTTTTGACCATACCTCGTGAATTTTAATTTGAGAGATCTTCTGCTGGGAACTGCTGCTGACTTTTCTTGTTCATCTTTCAAAAGTCTTTCAACTTGGACATTTCATACATTTTGTATTACCTTTGTATAGTAGTAGCAATAATAATAATAAGACTAGTATAGTTACATTTTTTTTTACATTGTTTGGTGTTTTGTTCTTGCTGAGCATGCCGTGAAAATTAGTAACTGATTTTCTCCCATTAGTCAAACATTCATTAGCATTACTATTATTATTATTATTGCTAGTAAAATTATTATTACCAACCACAGTTGTTACATATACTTTTTTATGTGTGACTTACAAAAGCTGACTTTTAATATGGTTCGACATTTAAAACATTCAACATCCAAAATACAGCGTTTTAAAATCACTCATCTCCTCCACACAACATTCAACAACAACGAACAAACACCTGCATTTTATTAGTAGTACGGTGTAGTTAAAAACATCGTGTTTATGTTTATTACAAATTAAGTACAAAGCTGTAAAATTTATTTACATTTATGGACAGTGAAAAAAAGACAAGACGCTCTCTTTAATTTCATCTTTATCTTCGTCTGTGATAATAAAAATAACACTTACTAATAATTATTATAATTCATAATTTACAACTTTTCCCTTATCAGAAATTATAGATTTGTCATTATTTATTTCAGTTCTTTCTTTAAAAAAATCAAAATATATTTAGAATTATTAGTGGATTTTTTATAACGTTGGAGAAAGTGATACGCGCAAAAGATATCGTTTTTGCTTGGTCTTTATGCGAGCATTTGAAAGATGTGAATTTGTGTTTTTTTGTGTTTTTTTCGATATTTTTTTATATATTTTTTCAATTTTTTAAATTGTGTATTTTACTAACTGTGTGCTGACTATATTTAAATAATGGAACTAAGAAGATAAAAAAGTGAAAGTGCCAAAAATTCTACCAAAAAAAGTAAAAACATTGTACCTTTTTTAGAAACTGTTTATTTATTTTTTGTTTAAAAAAATGGGTTCGATTGATTTTGATTCTTCAGATTTTAAACAGTGTGATAAAACAGACTCTTCCAGTTCCAGAAATTCTCATGTAAACATGAATCAAACAAGAAATGAAAACCAAAGTGATTGTGATAAAAAGATGGTGAAAAAACCATCTATCCTGAAAAATCGTGGTGAAGTAAATAGTGGATTTGTTACGGATCCTGGTGATGTGGACTTTGGTTTTGAACTTGATGAACATGAAGAGTTGACAGATCAAAAGAAGAATACACAGGAAAAGCATCATAATGACAATAATAATCAGTTTAATAATAATAATAATAACAACTCTGAAGATCAGCAGAGTTTTGCAGAAATGGTGGGCAATTATATTTCGGAGAGGAGAAGAAGTAGTGTTGAAATTATTAGACAAAGTCGGACCTACAAAAGGATATCAAGGGCTTTTAGTACCAATTTTTATCATCCAACTTTTGACTCTTATAAACTGGATGGAATGTCTGAAGCAGTAAGTAAAATATTTTAACAAATTATTATTATTAGTATTCTAATATCAGAAAACCATAGTTCGTAATATTTGCATCATCATAATTATAAAATCCCGATCATTTTATTTATATATTATTTACCTTTTACATACTCTTTTACTTGAGGATTGAAAAGTCCAAAGGATGCTTAATTTTTTCATACAATAATGATATTACAGCAGCTGACAGTTAATAGACAAAACAATATACATCTTAAATACATAATTTGGACATGGATTCTAGTTTCTAGTGCATCTACCTAGTTTATAATATATAGTCAATGAAGAGCTCATTGGATTGGATTTTTTTTTGTAAATTATAATGGCTCATTGCCAAACTGTCATAATATAATCATAATAATGCACAATATACTTCTATATTATGTACTATGTACACGACTGTACAAACGCACTAAGAAAAAAAAATGCAACGGTAGTCCACATAATATCATAATTATTTATCTGTCAATCAAAAATCTGATAATACTGAGATGAATACTCTACGATGGCCACCAGTCACATCAAAATATCAAATATGGATTAATCGATTTCTGATTGAGTTTTTTTACGTCTCATTTCTCATTCTTCTTCTTCTTCTCTCTCATAAGTACTCAAGTGTTTAGTGTATTTAACTCAAGTCTGAGGATTGAAAATATTGTACAGTACAGTCATACTAGTACAGATTATAGATATACAAGGAGATAGGAGAGATACAAGATGTAGATATTGTTAGTTAAAAACGCAATGATCAATAATGGGCATTTTATATTATACAATTACATGCCTGTTCAATTTTTACACCGATACACAGATTACAGATATAATATGTGAAAATGTATCATGTTGTCCATATTTAGCCGTTTAATTACATTTTCTGTCTTCTATATCTCTATATTATTATTATGGTGAGTAAGAGCACACTTCGTAAGTACAGGGAATACATACAGCACATATTTTGATTTTCCATACTTGACTTTTTTTTGTACGAGTGGATGCATATATGAAATATGACAATGAAAGTCAATATCATTTTAGTGAAAAGTGAAAGGTCTTGTATCTTGTGTGTGAGTAAAGAAATGATTATGATCCGAAATTTTGAAATTTATTTCATGTTTCATGTTATTTTTTAAATCGTTAGTAACTTTTTCATCCATTTAAATTCATTCAACAGCATCTTGAAAGTTTTTTTAGGTGGGCTCTAAAATCTTGTTGATTTACATTTTAGCTTAGTTTTTTTATGAATCATGAGTAGTATATAACGGAGATGAAGACTGAAGGCAAGCCTTTGTTTTTATCTGTTGATTGTTTACTTTAGAGTCTCTATATTATTATTATGTTCTGTAGTCAGCAGTCAATGGTGGGATTGTTGTGTCACACGTGTTCAGTGTTGACTTTACTTGGTCTCTGATCTCATACTCAAATCATCCTTCTTCACTAGAATTCTTCAGGTGCATTAGAAATTAACATATCACAATGAGCATTGAGCATTGATAATTCAGAGCTCAGAGTGTTGAATATGTATTTTTTGGGAGAAAAAACAGGAACTTTTTTGTTTCTTTTTTGATGCAAATTAAAGTGGACTGTCAGTCAACATGTATCTTCATTTTCTCATCCTGATGAGAGAGACAGACAAAAAAGGGTCGGTTATTAAACACTAAACATGCACAACGCATATACACAAAATACAACATACATAAATGGGAAATGTGCACTGGTAAAAAATGAAAGAGTTGAGAGAGTATAGAGGTATTATGCATATTTTGTATTTTATAAATCTGAATTTTCTCACGTCTTTACCGATTAAAATTTCCAATGTTCTGTCTGCTGCAATCTACAGCTTGTAAATTGTAAAGTATGTGCAACATGTCAATAGAAAGATTCATTTTCCTCTATCTGTATACATTTTGTAATGGAATCAATACAAACAAAGAAATCAGAAATCACAGAAGTACAAGTATTGAGAATTTAAAATTCCGACTGACAAATTGTTCACAATGATGATTGTTGACATTATGCATAAAAGTAAAAAGATTGAAATTCCAGAAATTTACAATAATTCTCAGTATTATTTCAATATTGATTTGATTTACGATCAACTTCAATATATTGTATATACAGCTAATCCAGGAGTAAAAGTATCTCATGATTATTTCATGATGTGTAATGTGTATAATACGTATAATATTTCATTCATGGGAACAATATCGTGATTTGAAGTTTAAGAAAACATGTAAAATGCATGTTAAGCATAATGCACCATAAATCAGATATGTTTTGCATCTTTTTATATTGATAATACAAATATATATTGTGATGTGTGATACTGCGATACAAATACTGAGGCAATGACAAAAAACAAACAAATGAGAATGAGATGACATTTTCATTTCATTTTTATTTGTTACGTACTCATGTCCACTGTCCAACACTCAAGACTCAAGACACGATTTTCATTTCCATAAAAATGATTTCTGTTATCTTCTACAATAATTTATGTGTACATATACATAATGTACGTTGGATATTAGATATTATATATTATATATTATGATTGAAGGAATGGTTGCCGAGATCCTTTTATTATGTAAACGGATAATCTCCACTTTGAATTTTTTGTTTACATTCTATTAAAAATCTTGTGATGATTCAATGTGCAGTGTGCAGCTTGACAGTATTTTACAAAAGATTCAATATTTAACGTATTCTAAATTATAATGCATACTTTCCATTAGGACATTATTTGTCAACTACTGATTACTGATTACATTTGTTCATTTGTATGTTTATACTCATAAATCATAGATGTATAAACATTTAACATATCGATGCATAATGCATTAATGAATAATATATATTCCATATTACATTATGAAAAAAGACTTCCCCTTTTCTGTTTGTTTTCTCTTTTTTGTCATCATTAAATATATATAAAATACTAAATACACATGAAATGTGTACATGTTTAATGAGCATTGTAATTATATGTATCTATGGGTAGTCTGTAGTCTTCATTCATGGGAATCTTGAACGATATCTCGTTTTTTGTTTTTTGTCATATTGGTCTCTGTGCTGTGTGCTGTGTGTCACTTTCAAAGTTTCACACAAAAAGGGAAGGACATTTTTGTGTTGTCAGTTTGTATTTTGTATACTTTATCTTTAGTTGTATTTTGTATTATTTGTGTAATCTGCACTGCACCATATTTTTTCTCATAATTAACTTTTTTACAAACATAACATGATGATGAAGAAAAAGTATTCAAAATATTATTATTATTATTATTTGATTCATTTATCAAAAGTCACTCAAACATATTATGTGTATACATTTTCATTTTCCATCTTAAATTGAACATTATACGTATTAATATTTAATATATTAAAAGTTGTACAGATGACTAGATGTTGTTATTAACATTTTGAATATGTAGGATTCCAAGATCTAAGACGATTGACCTATGTTAACAGATAATTGGTTGATGAAAGGTTGTGACTCTATTAAATCAGCTAGTGAAATTGAGTTAATAGTGTAACAGTAATAATAATAATAATTCATTAAAAAATTTGAGGGTAAATACATTTAATATTGACCAAGTTGTTGGTTCTCGATTGTCTTAGGTGTTGAAATGTTGAGAGTTGAGAGCTGAAAGTTAAAGAGTTGAGAGTCAAGGGTTTTCAAATTTATGAGACTATTTACGGACTTTACTCCATGAAATTCATGTTACTACCTATCTACACTCTACACTCTACTCATATAATACCTAACAACGTTCGCAGTTCGTAGACGAGCGTAGATGAAAATGCAAATCAAAATGGAAAAATAAGCCGAAAGCACCTGCTTACTGCTCACTACATATTACATATATTATTACGCGTAGCTTTTCCCTTGCAGACAAAAATGTGTGTACAAAATGATTATATTCATATTCATATTTCATATTCAAATTTATATTTTATTATAGGTACTGTTGTTGTACACGGTATATGCTGTGTATTGTGTATAGTGGAATTTGTAGCTTGTAAACATGGTATTTTATTATGGTTACGTCTACAGTTATTGCTTATTGCTTCTTCATTATCTACTTATCTAGTTATAGCTGGGATTTTTCAGTTGCTTGAGGTCTGACTATAATAATATTATTATTATTAATATGATTATGTCTTCTCTCCAATAAAATTAGATGGGATATAAATAATGGTCTTTTAATTTGACAACTTCATTTATCTTTCATCTATTTGAACCACTAAATGGTAATGATACTTGTTGTTCTTATACGTTTTAAGGACAAAAAATAGGTACTCTGTACTCTTGTTAAAGATGTGAGGAAAGGTGATGTGTGATGTATACGTGTGTAATTTGTACTTTGTAATTTTCTTCAAAAGTTAAACATATCCTCAAGAGTCTCAAGACTCAAGACTCTTGGAGCAAATTGGAATAGAGAATGCATCAATATACATATTTAATATTTATGCATTATGTATTGTGTACACATGTATAAGCTGTTTACTATTTTTTCACTGCTGTAAGCAATATAAAGAGATGGACGTGACTACAGCGATAATGATTATTAGATACGTGTAATGTGTAATTGAATTGACTATTGACTACCTGACAACTTAAAATTCAAAACTTTTACTCATTTTCTTTAAATTCCGCCCAGTTATCAGGTAATGTCTTCATTTAAATATCGTAAAATAATCAACAATTTTGTATTTAGAGTATCGAATGAATTTTGGAAAAGAGTAAGGAAAAAAACTGATTCATTATTCAAAGTCAAGCATATTTAGACGTCACTAGCAGCACTCTGTTTATGCATGATTTTAGAATTTCTTTGACAAGAAAAAGATCACTAATACGTCTACAAGTATTACTAGGTATCTAGTATCTACGATCTTTGAGTGGGACGTGAGAATTGAGAATTAAGTGATGAGAGAGTGAAAGTCGTTACATAATCCGTATAAATGTAAACAGTCGTCTTGTTTTCCTATTTCCTATGTCCTACGCTTGTTGTATCTGTGTACTAAAGTCATTAGTATTTTCAGTTGAATTCAATTTTTAATTATTATCAATCATTACTACTATTAGTTTGTCGATAAATCAACATTGAATTTTGAATTATTCCTTATTCCTTGTTCCTCATCTACAACGCACCTCGAATCTCTATTTATAACATAGTATAACATATAGCATGCATTATAGATTATAGGTTTTGTAGTGTAGAACAGTGCAAGTTCAGATCTATAAAAATATGAAGTATGCGTACTTATATTGACAATTGACAATGCTCAGTAGTAGTAATAAGATAGGTAATATATTTGTGATTACGTAGGTATCTTATATTGATCTTTGATCTTGAGTCCACTTCATCATCATACATTTGATTGCTATATTTGTATTTGTATTTGATATTTGACCGATGACAGTAAAAGACGAAGAAGTTTAGAATACATGATCAATATTTTTTTTCGCGAGGCATATACGAATATATTAATTTACACGTAGGATAAAATAGATGCTAATTAAATAAAATAAAAAAACATCTTCATAATATAGTCGTTATCATACAAATTACGAATGTCGTGAATCATGAATCATGAATAATAATGATATAAATATCTTGATTCTTTAACCGATTCATCCGATTTCAACGTCATAATTCATAATTAATTGATCGACAAGACAACACAGTAGGACATTATATCATAAGGTCGTTTGTAGGTTGTGAGTTGTGAGTTGGGAGTAATACGTAGTTTAGTTTCATAAATTTCCGAATTCATACATACAATATACAATATATTATGGAGAATCAGTCCAGAATGCAAAATAACAAATAGGAAGGTTCTGTTGACAAATAGGAATAAATAATATTAATAACAAATAGAGACGATTTTTAAATCGTACTTGCCTAGAGTATTTTGTACCTTGTAAATTCTAAATTCATCCTTCTATATTTTTAAGCATTTGTTTCCTGTATTTCAATCATATGATTTAAAAAAAATTCTGAGGAATTCTTATGCTCATTCATACATATTAAATATATGCATCAGATCTGTGGGGAGCATAAGGAGGCGAGTAGTAGTAGTAGTGCCAACTCATAACGAAAGGAACGAGGAGACAAAAAATATTTTAATTATCTGTCTTACAACTTGTTTACTGTTTACACGTTGTATAATTTAAGAACTTTGAATGTAGAGCAGCGAATAGTGAATACTGAATACATTTTTGTTTTTTGTCGCGGTCGCTTGTAAAAATAGGTGGTAGGTGGTAGGAGTTTGTATAATGTGTAAATGTTCAAATTTCAATTGTCTCAACGCACATTCAGTAGTTCAGCACTCAACGCCGTTGTTACTGGTACTTACATTTGTTAGTGTGTTGGCTGTAATGAATGAAATAGTAAAAAAAACTGTTTAAAAGGAGCGACCTTGTCAAAGCGTTTGTGGAAGTTTACAAAAAGCAAATGCTGATACACATGACACATTATGTTTATTACACCCTTATGGACATACATTATACAAATACAGTACTTTTTCTCAGTATTCAGTATCCAGTATATTATGATGTCTCCTTTTTCTTCATAGACCTTTTCTTTGCTCTGCATTACTTTGAAAATTTTTCATAAATCTGTTTGCCCGTTTAAAGTTTTATGGTAGGAATAGCCCAAAAGAATGAAATACGGCTAATTTATATAGCAGTGGCGTCAGTTGTCACTAGAGAGTCTATCAAGTGTCCATACTCAACAATTTAAAATGTAATGGATGAACTTTTCTGACGTAGATACTTTTCGTCGTCACTTGGGGTAAAAGCCTGGTTACGGATGCGGATTATTGATTATTGATGACGATTGACAATAAAATTATGTAGACACTGCAGCTTACACTTAGTTTTATTCTTATAATTTTACAATTACCAATTATTAAAGGAGTGGAGTGAGTAAATGTATCTTTTTCAATTTTGGTCTTAGATAGATATGCATTTAGAATTTAAAGTGCATCCACTTTTTTTACTTTTGTCTACCTTTCCTTGTGTATGGTCCAGAATGCTCAATGCTCGTTTATGTGCATTGAGCATTATTTATACTACGTACATTGTTCTGGATACTCATAACTCACATGGCCAGTTTTGTAGTGCATAAATATTAAATATGATGGAATATGGGAGATGACGGAGATACTTCAACTTTTAACGCAGACCCACGGGCAATTTAAATTTATTTGAATGAGCAAATGAACCAACTTTCTGCATACTGAACACAACACTTTTAAAACAGGATAAAGCTAAAAGCTTGAGTATTTGAGATTTGAGTTTGAGTTTCGCGTGAAGTGAATCGTAATTATCATTATGCATCCAATATCCAATATCTAATATCCAGTATCCAGTGATCAGCAACAAACAGCAAAATAAAATGTAATATGCATAATAATAATAATAATACATAAAGAGCTAAATTGCTTATTTACTTTAACTCTCCCTCACTTGTGTATTTTTTATTGTGTAAGTTTTGTGACTTGTGCCTTGTGTGTGTAAAATTTAAAATGCACAACGTACTTACAATGATCATAAATGCATTTGTTAGTTCACCAATAGCTCATAGCTCATTGTCAGTTGTCACACACTACACTTGAAGTTTAAGCCATAAGCTGTATGGTGTTTGGTGTATGGTCGTAAATTGTAATTGATTATGTATGATGTATGACACATGAAAATAGAAATGAAGAGACGTGGCACGAAGAAACAGGACAAAAAATTCAGTGGCAAAAAAATATATAGAGGCGATAAGGAATTCTTATCGCATCATCATCGATACTAATAAGAAATAATAATTCTGGAGATTGAACAATGGGGAATGCAAAAAGACTACAATGCAGCATGAAATATGAAACATTGTTGGACAACTTGTGAGTTGTAACTGAGTACCGAGTCGAATACCAAATTCACCTTAATTATTTAAATGTACCCTTGACAATGAACTTTTTGTACGTATAAATACTATGTCTCACTTGATGACACTTTGCATGGTTTCCCTAGTAAATCCTGAGAAATCAGTAGGTCTATCCCAATCAGAAAATATGATACTGTGTAATTTCGATTCCGATTCCAATTTTTGAACTTTGAATGGACTTTCCGATCCAAACTTCTCTTGTAAAACATTCCAATGATTTTACAATAATTCCTGCTTCTGTTCTTTGTTTATTCACTGATTTTTCTTTCCATGGAACATTTAATACTTTTTACTTGTGCTTTTATGGCAAAAACTAATTATTTCTGCTGATTGTTTAACATATTTCATTCTGAATTCTAAAATCAAGAATTTTGAGTCAATGATTATTGATTACACAAACTGAAAAAAATTATGGCTGTCGTCAGTACTTTTTAATTTTGACAAACAACTTGAATTTTAGGTCCTGGATCCTGAATAGTATTTACTGTTTACTGTTCACTGTTCACGCACCACTCACGTGGCCAAGTGCGTGTAAACAGTACAAATTTTGAAGATTTTTGGTGTGTGGTGTGTGACATAGCGACAATTATTGTAGTATTTCCTAATGTATTTAGTATGTATATGTGCATATGTATCTATTTGTGGAAAATCATTTCAGTTTTAACTTGTCCGGTTCCAACTTTCAACTTCAAACATCACGGAAGCACGGACTACGTTGAAGAGTGAAAAGATTCTAGGGAAAATTTAAAATGTAAACAAAGAATCAAGAATGAAAATTGATGCTAATAACATGTTGTTTAGCACTTTCAATTTAAAATGTATAAAGAGTTCCTACATGTATTTCGTATGTAGTATTTATATATTCCCTTGGTTTTTTTTTCATTTTCATTTTCACTTCAATCTACTTGACTGTTTACTGTTTATCGTTATTCGTTATTATCATCTTTCAACTTTTTTACTTGATTTATTTGTACTTATTAGCTTTTTAATAATTTAGTAATTGGCTGTGGCTGGTTGGTTGGTTTTATTCATTAGCACATAGTTAGTCACAAATAATAAATTAAGATTAATATTATTTTCATTTTCTGCGGTGTTACACTTAAGAGATTTAAAGTGGTAAAGGGTAAATGGTGGATGATGGATGATAAAAGAGGAAAAGCAGGAACCGATTTTAATCAACACCCTCATAAAAATAGAAACATCATCATAATGTCATAAAAGTATAATCATAAAACTATTAATTGCAATTAGCAGACAGACCGTAATACTCGTCTAAGGCCGAATCAAAACAAACACAGACACAGCTCACATCATATAGAATAATATAGAATACAGAGTATAGAAAAATGGTCAAAATACTAAATGTCCAGTCTCTAATCTCCAAAGTCTTCTTCGTCTTTCAATATTCACTGTAGTCTCTAGTCCTTTGTGACTTGTGACTAGTAACTAGTAAAAAACAAAAAAAAACACGTTATACATTATACAAACATTAAAAAACCCATTGAGACTTGAGAGAACACTAATAATATTCATAAGTTTGGAGTTTTGTGATTTTATTGCTCAAGATATACAAGATACAAGATTATATTATGCATGTGAAATGTGTAAAGTGTAATATGTACAATAAATTTTGGGTTGTTTCCCTTGATCCTTGATATTCTACATATTCCACATATTTCATGAACATCATGTATTTTCTTACCAACAACATTTTGCATGCACAGATAGAATAATATATACATATTATATTATTGCATATCACATGCTATATGCCATGTCTTATGCTTATGTCTCATGAACAGTAGCTCAATTTTCGCCTACTGATTTTCATTCGACTTTCAGCTTGAGCCTCGAGGCTTCAGGTTCAAAAACTAGCAAATAACAACTAACTCATTCAGAAAACAGAAAACAACCCCAAACAAAACATGGTCATATTGTATAATAATAAATAATCATTGCATAAATAAAATACAAAAATTCTTTACCGATTTTGGTCAGAGACGACACTTTTCTTTTTTTTTCGATAGTTTTATATTTCAATTTACTACACTCTTAAAAAAATTAACTCCTGTACTTGTGTACTGTGTACTTGTGATCCTTTTTCAACAGCTGAAAAAGGCATGAATGAAAAACAAGTGATCATTTCATTATTTTACTAAATGGTATTTTAATGGTCAATACACAATACACAATTCTCAAGACTCAAGACAAATCACAATCATTTTGTGTACAAATTACAAACCAAAAGTACAATATCTCTGACAATTATTTTCCATGTCTTCCTTTTCATTTGTAATTCTTATATTATGATGTCCTCTGGACGAGTGTATTTAATATTTAATATGATGTATACGACAAAAGATATAAGATCCCAAAAACCTATCATATACACAAACACATGTAAAAATAAAAAATATATATTGTGGAAACAATCTGTATGTATTTTGTATGTAGGTAGTAGGCGGTTTTTTTCCTATCAATTTTTTTTGCACATTCTCTAATCTGTATATTGTACAAACTTCCCTGTACTCTGTACTCTGTACACAAACAAATTTAAATGCCTCAGCACTATGTACTAGGCACTAGGCACACTCTAAGCTCTAATGTCTAAGTTCTAAACACTGCATACATGTGTAGTTGGTAGTTAGTAGTTACAGATAGATAGATAGATGGGTAGATAGATAGACAAATAACGATTACCCATAGGAACTGGAGATGATGAGAAGCGTGAGCAAAGGATAAATTTATACTTTACATTTTATATGCACACTCTGACAGACTGACGAAAGAAATACACAAGAAGAAAGAGAGAGAGAGAGAGAGAGAGAGAGAGAGAGAGAGAGAGAGAGAGAGAGAGAGAG
>JABASP010002646.1:0-18681 GCA_019776565.1 Sminthurinus signatus | reverse complement strand
AAAACACGGAATGTATTTTAGGGCTCTTGGTGAATGCAAGCTATAGGAACTTTGTTTTGAATGAACAAAACTTATGAAGCGCCTATAGAAAAATTAGCATGAAGAATAATCAAAATAATCTTGTTCTTGTACTAGTAATGATAAAATTATGGGAATGATAGAAGATAAAAGATATACGCACAATATACATTTAAGTGTATTAATTCTCAAAGGAGCATGTTACTCTACAACTAAACCCGTACCTAGGCCAAATATAACTTAATTACATGCGTTTACAGATCACAGTTATGGTTCAAAGATTTTAACACTTGTAAGATTAATTTATTCAAATTATTTCTTGTTCTTTTTATTAAGTTTAAATTATTATCTAATTAATATGAATCTGGAGATTATTAAATACCAAAAGAATAGAATACTTTGACATAAAATACATATAAGTTTTTTTCTTGTGAGGTTCATGTGTTTTAAAAGTTCTTTTTTTACACATGGTATATTTTTTGAAACAAATTGAAAGTTGGTACGTATAATGTATAATTTTATAGTGATTTTTGTCAATTCTAAATACATGTAAATTCATGGGAATGTTACAGAGTGGAGTAACATAATGAAACGGTCAATAAATCAAGGTAGAATTTAGACCAACGGAATTGAATATGAAACAGACTATAAAAAATGTACAATACACAATATTACGCATAACATTGACAAAAACTAATCTGTTTGTCATTTTTTCAGAAAATGTTTGATGTACATATGTAAATATTTAGAGGTGCTCCTTCTTCAGGATTGACGAATCATTGATCAACTGTCAACTGAAAAAGAAAATACTATAGTGAACGAGGTTCACAAAAAAAATGTAAATATTTGTTTGTGATTTGTGGTATCGTATTTCTGATTGGAAATACGTTTGTTCTGAAAAAGGTATAAGAAAAAAGTTAGAGGGAATGTAAATGTTAATTTATTCGATGAAACTTGTAATTAGAATATTAGTAAATGGACAACTATTTGACAGTAAATTGACTCATGTACTTTCTACGCATGTATACATTTGAATGACTGTTAACTGTTATGCGATATACTGTGTACTACGTACTTCTGAGGCCGGTTGTAAATGCTTTTACATAGACACTAGACACCGTATAAAATGCATAGTGCAAAGAAGAGTAAGAGAGCAAAAGTTTGCGCTAAAGTGATGGATCTGATGTTACTTGTTTACTTCTCAAATTCTTGTCAGTCATCATTTTCTGACTGTAATTAATTATCTGTAATGTGATTTACGGCTTGCCGTTTTGCATTTATACACAATATACACAAGATATATATTTTTTCTTACCGACAGAGCAGAGAGACAGACAGACAGACAGTGTAACTCCGAACTACACACAACAATGATTAGTACATTATTTACATACATATGTATCTGTCATTTGTCATGTCAAATCACAAGTTACCAACAGTGCGCTGTAAATATGATTTTTTTTGTCAGTATTATGTCACATTTTATGTATACAAATCAAAACTTTTTGCTTCTTGATTAAAAATTCTTTTACGCGTTTATGTGTTCAAACTTCCGAAGAATTTTTCCATGGAGCTGGAAATTTCCAGCCCAAAAGTTGAGATACTTATTTGAACTAAGCAAATAACTTAAACTACAAGTCGTACAATAACTCTGGTTGACAAAAAATTGTCTCACACATGAAATCTAATGTATTCCTACGTCAAACTTTGTGGTCTGGGTTAAATTTAACTGGCGTGAAACCCTCACATACATTTTATATGTTATTCTACTACAATGTATGTAGTATGTAGTATAGTACATCACATAATATTTCGTGTTCTGCTTGTGGTTCAGATTTAACATTAAGACGCATAAAAACTCGATGAATTAAAAAAAAGAAAGAAAATGTATAACTTTTTATCCGCTTTTATTTGACGTTGATGTCTCTTTTAAGTCTAGACTCTAGACTAGGTATAAACGGAAAATACTGTAAACTGTATACTGTATACCTTTGATTTCTTACAATGAATTATTCGTGTTTTTTTTCTCATTGGTTCGTTTGACGTTTTCTTTGTAGTGTAAAAACTATGTACACATTTGTATCACAGAAGAGACAGCACAGCAGAAAATGTCAGATCAGTTTATTGCTATACGTAGATGCATATGTACCACTACAAATAGGCAAATATTCAATTTCCTATAGTTTATCACTTCCGATTCCGTTTCTGTTTTTATTTTTAGCTAAAAAAAGCTAATGATACAAAGTATTTTTATTATGTGCAATTTTTGTTTGTGGTCAGTCAAATGTTTGTTCTGTTTTTGCAAGTCAAGTGAAACAAATAGTCCTCATAACATAGGATGTACAATATATACAATAAGTACTAATAATAGAGGTAAGTTCTTTCTTGTAATTAGATCACTGCCTTCTTAATTTTTTGTGTCAATGTACAATGTACATTGTACAAAGCAGAGATCTACGAGTGTAACGTGAGTACTGAGTACTGAGTACTTTTGTGTTATAACTTATAAGGAAATTCAACTTGTATGATTACGGATAATCTTAGAAATGTGAAGAACATGTGTAGTCGAGCTTGAAGAATTGTTGTATCTTTATTGTAACTGGAAGTAATAATAATATAATTTTTGTTGCAGTGTGAATTAAATTTAACATACACATGCGTTTAATAGAGTGCGTTTGGATTATCAACCTTTCATGATTCATGATACATCAATATAAGATACATACCGCATACGTGTACTTTAAAGTAGGCATGCACATAGGCACAAATGTAAATAACTGTCAACGGATATGCTATTAATATCAAATTTTTAAACTTTCAGCACACCCAAACCTGCAATTAAAAGGTGATAATTAAGTCTGCATGGTCAGTTGTCAGTTTAAGGTAAGAATATTCAAAACTGCGTTTCTTGTTTCTGGTCTTTATGGGACTTCCTTTTCCCCTACAAAGGATAGAAGTATGTATCATCATAGTACAGAATACAAACGATCCGTGATATGATATGTGATTTGTTCTTGATAAAATACTCACAGATAGTTTTTATGTCTTGTAAATCGTGATTATTCTTAATATATAGATTGATTTTTCAATAGATTATGTTATTTTCAATCATATGAATTATAATTAAACTATCTTTTACAGGTATGTGATATAAATTATAAATTATAGACAGGATAAATCATTTATCTTTATATTCGTCAACAAATAAAACATAAAACATGATGGACAAGAAGATTTTCACGTTTCTAGAGTGTAGAGAGTACAGGGAGTGAGAGTACAAGATATAAGTCGATGGTAAAACTAACCCTTAGAAATCTACGATCTGTACAAAGTATTTTTTGTCTTTTGATACGATTTGTATCATGCGAAAAATAATGATAAATCTTGCAGCATACATAGGCTAACTACGTTCAGGTCAATATGGATTAAATTGATAGAAAATAAAGAATTTTTCTATGATTTTACGAATTTCCCCAAACTAAAACGCGCACAACTTTTATGTATTTATAGTAATATTAAACATCTGATACAAAAATGGATAACTTATTTTACTGATAATCCTTCAGAAGGATTTTCCTTTTCTACATTCAAAGTGTATATTTTGAATCCGTTGGATAATACTTTGTATAGGTATGATTACATTCCTTTTGTTGTACTGAAATAATACCCAGCCTTTTTGCACCTCTGTGGGAAAACAACACATATTTAATCACTCCTGACGATTATAAAGTTACTTATTCTATGACATAATTGCTATAAAGTACATAAAATGGATGAGACAGTGAAGAAAAAAGGAACCGGATATAAAATTGGGCTACACATAGCACATTCCTATTTCCTATGTGCATTTAAAAACCATAAAACATAAAACGCTCACATGACACATGACATACCCACTTTTTTTTATTTTACATGCGTGCAAAATTCTTTTGGTGTGAAAAAATTACATAGCTTGAGGTAAAAATAATAAAAAGTGTGTGTGCAATATGCCTCCAAAAAAAGGTAAACGCAAAAAAAAAGTATAATATATTATGTATTACACATTAAACATCATACAGATCATTTTTCGTCTGGTCATCATATTCCACTGAGAAACTATCACAATACAAAATACAAGTATCACAAGTAGTATAGTAGTCCATATTTAATAAAATAACATGTAATTAGGAGTCCTTTTTATCACAGATAATTTATCCGAAATCGAATTGGAATTTATTCCCTACATTGCATATTGCATGCCGTGCATACACAATACACAAGCACTCTGATGTGAAACATTGCAGGTTATACAGAATAATTTGTCTCTTTATTTCACTACTAAACATTAGACATTAGACATAATATGTGATATGTGATGAATAATGATGAACGATGAATGCAAGTGACCGGCTGCACGTAAAAGTTGTATTGTTTTATTACAAGTTGTTCCGTTTGTTTCCTGTCAATACTTCCCCATGACTTGGCGGAAAATAAAAATTATGGCTAAAGTGAGTGGGCAGACAGCATAATATAGAATATATAGAACACATCCATTTGGATGCAAATGCAGCAAGAATCAAGAGTCAAGAAACAGGTTTGAGTTATATAGAAAACTCAAGTAATTAAAGGGTGCCTCAGATCAGTGATCGACAATGTAGGAGAGTGAAGAGTAAAGAGTAAGTAACAATTAACAATAAGGAACGGTGAGAGTATATCATTTAATATTATCCTATTATATAATATGTAATAGAAATTTTGCTCCAACATCAATTGAAATATGAATGCTTCAGTTCTCAAACAGGAATTTATAGCCCATGGTAAAATGAATGAATGAGACATTTTTCTTTTCTAAAATTTCCACAACTTTGTAAGCTTAGGGAACTTTAAACTTTAAATAACGTGTTTCGGGAATTCATTTTCATCTTATTCAGTCTTCAATTTCGTGCATAAAATATGGTTCAATGAGCCAACATTCTGTTTTCAAATTCTCAAAAAGCACAAGAAAAAAAACTCAGTAAATTGTAAATTATAGTGGATAATTTAGTACAAAATATCATCAAGAAGCAGAAACATAAATAAAAATAAAGTGGCGTAAGTCAAAGACCCAGGAGTCAGGAGTACAAATATGAAATAATAATCAAATTTTAACACCTCCCACTAACTAAAATTTTGTAATGTTTGATCCCTACTGTATGTGCATTATCTATTGAATAAGATGCAACAAATGAAAAACTGAACACAATAACAATTAAGATAAAAAACTATGTGCATGTGAGAGGAAAATTGGAAGAAGTGCGAGGTGCGAGAGGTGATTTTGACGATGGGTATTTGGACGATGGACAATGTAACATGTGAGTTACATATAAAAGAAAACAAAAGTAATAATTTTAATGATATGTGTTCATCTTCATAATAGTAATAGCCGTAAAAGTAATAAAAATAATAACACAAGTCATGAATAATGCAAGCACCAAAACAATAGAATAAAATTTTAATGTGAATCTTTTTCAATGTACGTTTTTCGTCTTGAATGAAATTGAATGGAGAATAATTCTCTTGTCTTCCTACTCACTTCCGATTGCATGGAAAATGGATAGGTATTTAGTATTTAGTGTGTAGTGAACAATATTACATATTATACAATGTACAAAGATACTTTACGCCTTTACGCAATGTACGAAATTCCATCCCAATTTCAATCACATGTAGCATGTATGGGTACTTACGTGTTCATTGTTTATGGTTATGTTTGAACTGTTAGATAGTAAACTCTGTCATGTACCATGTGCATTATTTTATCACTCATAAATTATAAACAGCATCAAGCATCAAGCTTATGTTTTCAAGAAAATTGCAAAGGTGTTTTATACATTCTCATATGTATGTATTATGTGGATTGCAATTTACAATTTACTATATTATATGTTGTGCCTTGTATATATGAATTCGTATATTAAATAAGAAGTCGTGTATTATCGTTTTTCACACAGTATTTATGTCAGTGTTGATGAGTTTGAGTAGCATTATGATGACGATTTGCATATATTATCATGTATCATTTATGCTCAATATTTTAACAAGCAGAGTTTCTTTGGATATACATGTACAGTATGATACTGTGTAAAATTATTTTCCATAAAATATACAATATAATTACTAATTACGAGACAAAAAGTTGTGTGTATTGGATTGATAATTTCACCCCGAGTTACAATCACTACAAACAGTTCAAGCAGCAAACACAATAAAAATGTACGTGCATATTATTTACTGAAATATTGAATGTATTGGTCGTCGTGTACTTCTGGTTAGACAATCAATAAGAAAAAGGTACACATCACTTTTTTAACGGAGTTTAGTTTAGAGTTTTAACGGATGTTGGAAATGAAATGTGATTATTATGGTCCACGAATTTGTGTAAAAAAATCATTCTATAAATGTTTACATGTATCTCAGGTCCACAGTTTATTTATGAAATTGGGAGGGCTGTAGATGAAGAGCAAATGTTTAGTTTTTCCATGTTTTAGAAGTGATTAATAAATCTCCTTATCCTGAAATAAATGTCAAATGTTAACTTTAAAAAGGAACTGAAATGAAACAACAACAAAGCGCGAAAAAGAGCAATCCAGATACCACAAACGTTTGTTACTTACACCATGATTAATTAGTAGTTATAAAAGAGTGCACAAATTTCCCTACGTCCTTTTACCTGTACGTGAGAAAGTGGAATGTGGGAGTTTCATTATATATTACTCATGTATACAATGTACTTACGGAACCACATCACAGTAAGAAAATTCTTATAATATGTTACGTCGCCTATAAAAGATAAAAAATACATCTTGAACTATTTACTAACGTCAGCAGATTGACAATAATTAAGTTTTAAAAAGATACAAAACTCTAAGATTGTGCTATTAGGATTATGACATTTTTGCTATCGTAGTCTCTTTATGAATAGATAAAAAGTTGAGACTAAAGATCTTATAATAATACATGATATTGTAAGTATACTGTTTGTATGTTCTCAAATGCATGTATGCACAATTGATAAAAACAAACAGGGTTAAGGCAAACAAATTTCGCCAAAAGCCTTTTAATATAAAGTAGGATACAGCTTCTACGTACTGTAAACATTTTCAAATAAAATATGGAACGGAAATGTTGCGCAAGCTAAAAGTATATTGCAAAAGACCGTTGGCGGAGGCGAGAGAGAGACATCAGTCTGCCGAAAAAATAATGGACAAAGATTTCTGGAGTATGAAAGGATTTCAGTGTAACTGGAGATTACAGGTTACTGGACGATGAGATCTTAATCTGAAGTATTCCTCAGTCTGAGATTCACAAAGAGGCTGGTCGTTCTTCATTCCTTGTACCGTACATAGCACATAGATAGATAGGAAACAAAGTGATTATCAAACGACTACAGAAATATCCACACAATCCACTGTTTACCTCAGTTATTTTGACTTACTAAAGAAACTTTATGAATTTGCTTCCATATTTACTGTTCTCACGATGACTACATTCAAATTTTTCAACAACTAAATATTAAATTTAAAGTTTTTACTTAAATTCAGTAAAAACCGAATTGTAAGTGAACAAGATTCATTCCACTGCTTATAAATAACTACAGACAGTTAAAACCTCAGGCACCAACCTTTCAGCCACTGCTTAAAAAACGGTGTTTTGGAGTGAAATACATTATAATAAAGACTATGGGGCTTATCACAAAAATACATCTTTGGATATTTGTGACGGTTTGTTTATTACTTCGGGGCGGTCTGAGCAAGTCAGCGTTTAGCGTAAGTTAAAGTTTTGACACATTTTTTTTGTAAATTGAGTACACAAACTAATTCATCCTTCTTTTCTATACTGACTTTTAATGACATGATTGGGAAGCATTTGAGACTAGAAAAACACAAGTACATCACATGATACAGAGGAACCTTTCTATTGTGAGAAATTTTTACTTTTATTTTGATTAGGAATCATTGCTTTTCCCACAGGTTGTGAAAGAAGATGAAAATCCTTGGACAAGCGACAACTCAATGGAGCAGGCAATAGAAAACACGTTACGTGATGCTGATGTTCCGTGGTCCTGGAACTACAGATATAATAGTAGGTTTGGACGACCAACAAATTCGATGTTTCCAAATGAAAGGCAAGATGAAGATAGAAAGGAGCTAATGCCTTTCCAAATGAAAAAGAATCGTAACCTTTTTTATGGTAAATCTCAGCAAATGTCTCCATTTAAATTTGAATTTGGTGATTTCAAAAAAAGAAGACCATCAAAGACCATTCAATATTCACAGTGCTATTTCAATCCTGTTTCTTGTTTTTAATACTAAAAGACCATGTTGATAAATGTTGATTTGAATGGGATCGAATCTGCAAAAAAACAACAACAAGTAATACTCTGAAGCATGTAAGACGTAGACAAATAAATTACATACAAATAAAGAATATAATACTCAAAAAATATTTTTGCTCTATAAGTGTTCATACGAAATATGTTAATAGTTGAAAAAGTATCATGAAATATTACAATGTAGTTTTTAAAAATCACCAAGTTTTATCAATAACATGTAAATGATTCGAAATTGAATGAGCTGTTGTAAATAAACTATAAATGTACATTTTAAATTTAACTCTTGGATTAAAAAATAAAAAATAAATGGCTTATGTAAGCTTTTTGTAGACATAAATACACTGTTTCGAGTTTGTATAAAACAGATATTTGGCGTACAAGATGCAAGACAATCCAAAACCCAACTTTCAAACTAAAACGTTTCAGTATTGACAATAATTGTAAGTGGGCTAAAGGCATAAAGGCAAAGTTTTTATTTTATTGGTTTTTCTGTTTTTCTTAGCTTTCTTTCTTTACTTAGCTTTTGTAAAATCCATTCAAAATCATTATATTTAAGATGAAGCATTTTTCAGTCGTAGCACCATTCAACTCTTGAGCGAGGAGTAATATTCAAAATATTGACGAAACTTGAGGTCACGTATATGTTACATGTTATGAATCTACAATTTATTGGATATTACAACTGATTTCATTTTAATGACGTTGTAGGTTTTGGATAGGCTATGGAGAAAAGCACAAGAGATCCTGTGACCATATATAATTGTTGTACGTAAGATGTACTTCTTTACATAACAATTTACAATGCAAGATTTGGAAAACATATCGCCCATGTTCTTCCATTTTCTGCTTGGTACAATGCTTTAGACATTGTACCAAGCAGAAAATGGAAGAACATGGGCGATATGCACATATGATTCACGTTTTATCTCGAATAGAGTTTCGATCTACTGTTTCCCTTTTTGATAACACACAATCGAAATGCAGCTCATACTACTGTCAGTGAATCTCAGCATGTGTGGGTTTTGTTTCTAAAAACATTTTTGAAAATGGTAGCTCTCTGCACTCTCCACATGATTCCAAAATTCTTCTAGAAAGTACACCATCGTACCTTTCTCCGTAAATCCTTGAACTGAAATCTGTAAAATCTTCACTGGAATCTAATTGTGCATTATTGTACGTTTTATGAGTGAAAGGCAAACAATCCCTAGATATTGATTTACATGCTTCAAAAAGCTTGAAAATTAGTCAAAAGTAGTTTTACTTCACATCATCTAAATGAAATTATAAAACATTTTTCAGTGAACATTTGGTTCACAAATCGTAACTGAGGACAAGTGAGGCACCCGTATATATGAATTTTATGTGAAACCCCAAACTCCCGGTGTCACTGTAAAATGGAGTCATTGTTTTTTGTGTGTCCAGAGTCATATTTATGAATCTTAAAGTTGTCATCATCTTAAAATCAAGAATCAAGTCGTGTATGGGAAAAGAGCTGTATGTATAAAGTATAAAGTTAAAATATTCGTCTGGTAGAACTTTCACCTTGCACAATGCATAGTATAAACACACTGGAATCCTCATGTGGTTGAACTTTATGTATGTATGTATCATATTTCATCATAGTAGCAGTATAATATGTTTTTCCAGATGTAGATGCCAAATTGACAACTAAAACATGCAAATACGAATTGGTGTAGTTTATTTAGGTAATTTATTTATTAATAAGTAAGGATATACGTACACATTTAATTATTACTAAAAATTGAGTCTGTAAGATTTTCTTTTTTTTTTCTGTACATGACTACAGTATAGTAAGAGTATAGTATATAGAGGGTGCATACATAATTTTTTCATATATTAGAGTGATTTTTTATTGTATATAATTTTTTGGGGAGACATGAACCAAGTACAAGTATGTGTTTTATTTATATATATATCTATATAGATATATAGCCACTATATTATGCGATGATGTTCTTTCGCATGTGGCCCCTACAACATGTCAATATAAGTCATAGGTCAATAGTAACAACATTACTATGTATATATATACTTATATATGTATTCTGTTAGTATGTTTTTGTTGTGTTTTTTATTTTTTTTTATTATACTCTTGTCTTGTGTTTGACAAATCAATGTATATGTGTGTGACGAGATGACGAGATTGACAATTGATTATTTTTTGGCTTGGCAGTATAGGTCTCACTTGTTTTGACATTTTTTCTCTCGTGTTTTAGATGTTGAACAAACTTTTTAATTATGTATATATACATATATAATTTTTGTATGTATGTAAGTATGTATATGTATATATGTACACATATATCAGTATGCACATGAGTAACAACTAATTTTATATTATGCATTGGTGTATATATAGATATCATTTTCTTTCCTCATTTTCCGTACACAAATAGATGTTAATAATAATAATTTTAATGTTTTCTTGTATTTCTGTGGCGTACTTCTTGTTTTTTTTTTTTTACTAATCAATGCTATTAGTTAATTATTATTAGTATTATTATTTAGTAGTCACTCACTACACACATGCATACTTAAACGTAAGTTCTTTAGGCAACTACTTTTGTATATATATAGATTTTGCTGTGAATCTTTTAATTTCTATATATATATATATATGTATATATATATATATAAATATGCTCTGTGTCACTGTTTGGTTTTGTTTTTCAAAGTTATTGTTTAAATACAATATAAGAGATAATAATGCAATATATAATGTAATAGTATGATTTATATGTATATATATAATATAGTCATACAACAATCGAATTGGAAAATTCATTAGTTTTTTTTCTCTCTCTTTCTCTCCTTTCTTTCTTTCATATATCATCTTCTATAATATATGGGTTATTGTAAAAATGTTTCCACTAACAATTGTGTGTTTGTTTTTGTGTGAGACTTTGTAATGTATGTATGTATATATTATATATGTATCATATATATGTTACTTTATCATGTATATAATATGTACTGAATATATTATTATATGTATATATATATATATATATATCAATATCTATAATTCTAAAACAGAATTGAACATTTTCTTTTTTGTCGTAATCATAATAAATTATTTAGACTTTATAGAGACTACACAGTGTTGTTTATTTTTATATGTATGTATATATTTTATATGAACATTGACTCAAAATATAACACGCCATGAAGAGGACAAAAGAGGAGTAACCGAGAGTGATTGTACTTGTATAATATAATAATATTTTATTCACTATATATATATATTATATGTATGTATAATGTATAGTATAATAACAGTGTGTATCTATATAAATTCTACATTGCATTTTTTACTCACATACCCTTCGTCGCCAAAAAAACAACAACTTATATATGCTTCACATTTTCTTTCCATTTGTTTTATGTTTTTTTATATACACATACACCGAATTGAGAGAAGAATATCTATATATATATATTTTATATACGTATGTATAGAAATTTGGTTGAATATAAGGTGGCGATTAAAAATGCTTTCTACACAACATAGCCATTTATATATACACATAGCACTCTGTATAGACTTAACTTTTTTGCTTTAAAATGTAATAACAATAATATAATATGTAACACATATTATAATGTATGCATATACATGTGTACTTTTTGTGTTTTTCTTTGGGTGAAATGGCCACTACTTTCTTTCTCTTTGTTTTACTACCACACTACTTTTTATATACTACGTTCAATCGTTTGCGGACCATATATTGTACAAAACGTAACAGAGAGAGTAACTATCAAACATTTTTTACGGGGGTTTCTCGGTATGTCTCATCCCATCCACATAATAATATATTTTTTTATATAATCTTGTTGTACGGGACATGATTCATAAGTAAGTATAAGAAGATTAATAAGTAAGAATAATCATTATGTGTATATATATATGTAGATATATATATTTGACAGTTTTTCTATGTCTATATGCATACATGTACGCATACATATAGCCCACAAATATATGTATAGATACATATAATGTGTACCGACGTACATGTACATGTATACATATGCTGGTTTGTTTTGTATAGTCCTTAACACGTATTTAGATACATGTATAGCTGAATGTTATTGTTAAATATATAATGTATATATATATATATTATTAGATGCTTATTTATTTAAATATTAAAACACACGGATAAGTATAATGTTCTTTCTTACACAAATACATTGTAAAACACTACATAATCATAATTTATCTGTATATATATTGTTCATTTTCTTCATTATATTTAATTTATATTTTATTAACAACTAATCTGTACAGTATATAATATAACATATGATATTCCTTATAATAATAATTATTATTAAACTGAAACATATATATATATGTATGGTATGCATAACATGTGAGGGAAAACAAACACCAGAAACAAAAATAACCTTTGCTACATAAAATGTCTAACATAACAATATGCTTATTTCCTTTTATATCATTATTACTTTTTAATTAACATTAAGTTTGGTTTTTTTTATTAGAGCGACACAGCGCTTTTCTTGCAAGGTGACTATTTGAAAATTTCTTTTTATTTATTATTGCATATATATCCTTCTTTTGGTATAGTAAATTTCACAGTGCCATTGATTATTTACTGCACGTATATTTTCTCTTACTGTTTTCAGCTTGATTTTTTTGTTTTCATTGTCCCTGCAATTTTATACATAAATTGAAATTTTCCAGTCTCTATCACACATTTATCCCACCGAGTTATTTTTTTGTGTATATAATATACATATACAATATACATATATAATCATACTATATAGTTACACACATACATATATGTATATATATAAGGTATAAGATACAGGTAAATCATCAAAACGTGTCCTTTTCATTTTTGTCTCAAGTACGAATGGCCGAATTGTAAAAATTATAAAGTACTATTAGTAAAATTTGAATGAAAAATGTTGCTGTGTAAATACATATTATACCGTATACAGAACTAAATTTACATTTTTACGTTTGATAGTAAAAGCATTCAATATTTTACAAGCGTTTTTTCTTTGAATTTTTTATACATTTTGCAATCATATAATATAATATATTGTATATATAGTACAACTAACAAGAATGGCCACTTATATGCTGTTTTTATTTTGGGGTGGGAGAGGGAGATAAAACTAGAGAACTATTTCATACAGAATACAGAATACAGAGCCTATATTATAGAGATGTCTTGTACTTTTTTGCACAAAATTTTATTATAGCCATACAAGATTATTTACATAATACATATTACTTTTACTGTTTTGGTATAGTTTTTTCTTACTTTCATTTCCCACTCATCATGTCTCATTTTCCCCCCTTTTATACTCTGTATACTCTTTTTTTTTATTTCATTCTTCTCTCAATTATGTATTAAATAATAATTAATGCTCATTCTCTCGTAGTACATATTATATCTATTTTATAAGTATATATATAATATAGGAAGTAATAAATATGGGGGAGGGGTGGGAGGAGTCATGTACTGTAGGTTGCGTGTGTATTTTATATTTTCTGCTGCTATAAACTAACTGGGGCTTGTTTATGTTTATATTTTAATACAAGTATATATATATATATATGTAGTTTATCATACGTATTTTTAATAATATAGATATTATATAATATAATATGCTATTTTAGTATCATTATTATATAGCATCTTTTTACTTACATATCTTGTGTATATATGAACTCATCTAAAAAACGATCAATCCTCTCTTATACAATAAACGTTATATATATATATATGCATTTACTTATATATTCTTTCGGCTACTTAAGTTATACATAATTTATTAATTCTTATTTCTTACATATTCATTATTATTATTTTTATTTTTATTACTTGTATAGGTAATACAATATATTATATGTATATTATATAGTATCAACTAATTGTGGTATTAATTTATATCGCTCTCTTTTTTTCCTCTTTGTATAATATATAATAATATATATATTTCTTTTTATTCCTAATAAGAAATTTTGATCCTCAAATATTTATCATATACAGTTGAATTTTTGGAATTTCAACTATTTTCATCGCATAATATATTATCATTATTTATATTACATATGATATCATTCAACAAGTGTATAGAATGAGAAAGGAGCAGTGCTGACGATTTTACTCTAAATGTATGTATGTCCTCATAGTTGACCATGAAGTCGTCGTCGTGACCAAAATGACCGCACTATAAATAGACGACAAGAAGTTGTACAGCATTGTCCAAGTATTCTTTTGTTCCTTCATTTTTCTCTCTTCATATATATGCACACGTAACTTGAGTTCTATAATATAGTAACAATCAATAAATTTTTTTCGAAGACGGATTATTATTAGTTTATACGATTTTTGTCTCTCTTTCTTTATACATATAAGTATGTGTATATATTTTTTTAAAGTCAAAAGCTATACTGTTGGTATACTCTCATTTTAATTATTACCTTCGTATTCGATCAATGCATACACATACATATGTAACAATATATTATGTATAATATATTATAAGTATATTATAGTGAAATTTACCTAGTATGCATATTATCACTACAATGTAATAATATGAGCTGGATTCTCCCCCGTACTTTGGTTTTTTTTTCTTCTTCATCTTCTTCTTCGTGTCATTGTTTTGTCTTTTGTTGACTACTTCGTTTACTTTTACAACGTCGTATGTATTAATTTTTCGGTATTATTAGCATACTGATGATTATTACTGGCGAGTTTTATGGTTTAATATTTATTGGATGTGATTTTTTTTTGGGAGGGTTAGTTGTAGTTAGTTATTTGTTGTAAAAGTGCCGGGTGAAGAGTGAAGATGTATAGGGGGTTAATCAGTTAGTACTCCTTTTTTATTTAATGTTTTGTTTATAGATGAAATTGGAACGATGTACTATCAAGATGATTTTTTTTTTGTTTCATGGCCATGTTGAAAAATAGCACAATATGTATATATAAATATAATATACATTTTACTGATGGGTGGCAATGGAAGCTGAATTCATGCTTTAATGGATCGTGATCAATATAATATCATATTATGTATGTAGTAACAATAATAATAAAAACATAAATAATAAATATTTTCCACGATTACTCGTTGTTGTTATTTTGTCAAGTAATATATATATGTATATCTCAACTGAATTGCTGATTTTAGTTTTTCTTCCTTTTTTTGTAGTAATTTAAATAATAATTATATAAGTATTCTCTTTTTTTATTCATATTGAAACATTGTATCGTATTGTAAAGTAGTGAAGTATATTAGTATAATTTTGGTAGTTTAGGAGGAAAAAAAATTCCACCATGAGTTTTTTTTCTTACTTTAATGCACGTTTTCAACTCGTCATTGCAAGTATAGTATATATGTGTGTATATAGTAGTAGTAGTATTTTTTTTACGTATTCACTCGCTTCATTGTTGCCATTCATTTTAACATTCGTAATGTCACTGACGATTATCAAGAACTTTTTTTGGTTGATATATATATATATATGTATATATATAGATTTATTTATTTATTATTTATTATATGTTTGTATAGTATTATATCCTCATCAATAATAATAGTAATAATAATAATAATATATATTAACTACGATCACTAAGAGTTTTGTATTGGACTAATAGTAGGTTTCTTGTTCTACCCAACCACCAGGATTACGTCGTAAGATGAATCGACGAATCTCATCATAAATGAAAATTACTATTGAGAAGGGGATGGCAGGAATCCACCAATTGAGTCTATTAATCAGAAAAATTGAAAGAAATCAATTAATAAATGAATGTATAAGAATTGAATTTTGGAATTAAAACCTGATTTGAATACATAAATACACAAATAAATGATGGATAACATATTACATTTGTACAATACATTATGCACAATAAAAGAATCAAAAACTATATATATAAATATTCATATATCTATAGAATACGCGTAGTGAATAAACGTGTCTTCATAACTTACTTGAGTGGATACATACGAAGTGCGGCGTCCATTCCGGGAGTGTAAGACAAGAAAGCTGTAAATTTTTTAAACAAATAGAAAATTAGTTTTAATGGACACAAAAGTTTAATCAACTGTATTATACTCTTTGTAATATAATTTTTACAATAATTTTTGATGTAGCTAGAATAGTTATAAAATGTAGAAGATAATTCATACCTGCAAGGGCGGTTTCAAACACCAAACCGAAATTCAACACCCAGTTACTGTTGAAATGAAAAAAATAAATAAAACGGATGGTTATAATATCATGTTTGTATACGGAATAGTGTATTGTATCTATGTATCAATTATCAATGTATTTATATGTATTGACATTGAGAGAATTTAATGATTCTCAACATATCAACCATGTAAAATATAAAACGGATGAACACGTACTTCATTCCTTGGTGGACGATGGAGTTTCTTCGAGTTTTGCAAATAATCAAGTCAGCCCATTGTACAATCACGATCGAAACGAAGAAAGCTGTATGGCAAGTATATTCGAGCTTCTTTCTATCATGATAAGTCCATTCTTGTCCATAACTGGTAAAAAGTAAGAAAGAAAGAAAGAAAAATGAAATTTGAATTCGAAAGATGTCTATGTACTAACAAATTTTCAACATTATCTTTTAAAACTGATAAAAGTGACAATAATTATTATCATTATACCTGTCTTCGAGATCATTGACACCTTTTGAGTCCCATTGTTTTCGAATACCAAAGAGGAATTCAGGTCTGAATCCATTCTCAGCCATGATGATGAAGTAGGCAAAGAATCCAGCAGCAGCTTGAATCATACCAATTTGTCCATATGCCATTGAAATCAACCTAAAGATTTCGTATTAAATTGTACGAGAAAAGAAAAATACCAAAAATTAAATTTGTTATACGCACAACAATTATGAGCCAACCACCGAACAAAAACTGAGCAAAAGCCACAAATTTTTCAGCAAGCATTAATGACCATATTCAAGCAATATAATACTATAATACATAATAAATATAAGATTATATATTATGATACTTATTACTTTATAAAAAAACTAATAAATAAGATTTAAATAAAAAAGATACAATCAAATTACAAAATAAAAAGCACATTTGTTCAATATCTACAAAACAAAAAGGCAAAACAAAATGGAATCAAAGTGGCAGCTATATTCATCATGTAGCTGTAGACACTATTGTAACAGAGTATATACTGATATATATTGTACTCTTTTCGTAAATAAAACTGAAAGTAATTCTTCCCTTTTGGAAAAAAATACACTGATGAAAATAATACTTTTAATAATAAAAACTATCTCATGCAAAAATATTCTAGATTAGAATAAATAGTATCAAAATAGTAACTATCATTATTAAATACAAAAAATTTGAAGCTATTCTGTGTAAAATACTTATTAGTATTAGACACTAGTGTACTAATAAAATTCAAATTCCAACTTTGTATAACATCTCATTGTTATATTGCATTGTTGTACAAAACGTAACATATGTAATCTATTTTAAAATTTTTAAAATATTTACAGTAGACAAAAAACTGAATAGAAAATACTTTTACAATAAATAGCAATAGTTTAGTACAAAAAAAAAATACTCAGGTCGTCTATTTCTGAAGTCAAAATTAGACAGAATACGTATAATATAATATCATACTATGTATGTACAAAGATATTATGTATAAATATACATATAAAGAGAAAGTTACTAATCAACAATAGCAAGGATTTTGTACGGAAATTTCCGACTTGTCTTTCGTATTCAAGTATAGATATGTAGCATATTGTCAAAATTAACAAAAAAATAAAATAAAAATACCAACTGTTTTATAAAATACCCTTTGTATAAACATGACACGGCAATGTTCATATTTTATGTAACCATTATTATTTCTTTTATCAAGACAACAAATGGCAATGGTATCGCCGGCATCATTTTCTCAACAATTGTAATCAATGAACGCATATATAGATGAGCTCTAAACTCTGAAAAGCATTACATTCTAATTTGTATAATATGTACTCTATACTGTATATACGTACTTCATTTTATATTAGTTTTATACATCTTTCTGGACACTGCAAATTATTTTTCTTTTATATATTATGTAGTATTAACTAGTAGAGACTTAAACATACCAAACATAAATGAGATCATTAAAATGATCAAAATTTCAAGTTCCAATCCAGTAAAATTCTATTTACATCGTTAATGTTTTTTTTAAAGATACCTTTTATAATCGTACAAGTTGACTATTCATTTTGTGCAAAAAAAAA
>JABASP010002645.1:0-18681 GCA_019776565.1 Sminthurinus signatus | reverse complement strand
ACATTGTACATGAATTTGTGAGTTCCAATTACCTCCGTTTATCAATTCTTTTCCCGTGTACTAAATTCCATGAAGAGTGAAGAGTGAAGAGGGAAAGGGAACTTGACAAACAAGAGAAAGAAGTAAGAGGGAAAATGGAGCATGACAGTCTTTTGGCTAATGAGCAGAAATAATAGCAGTCAAATTATCCCCTTTTCAATGTACAATGTATAATGTACAAAGTACACATGTGTCTCTCTCTTTCTCTTTCTCCAGTCTCCTGCTCCTATGATAATCATCATCATTTACTATATTGACATTCACTCGAGTGGGAAATTCCATGCTTCAAGCTCCATCCTCCATGCTGTTCTATTGTATCTATGTGTTGTAATATGTAATGTAAACATATACACAAAATTCAAACCCAAGAGCTTTATTACATAACACATAACACAGCTTTTTATTCTTTATGTATAAAGATAAACTGTTTTGAATGAGCAGTTGAACAGTTGAAAAGTTGATGTCACAGTCTTCACAAACTCCGTTTGGGCTTTCTGCTTTCCTTTTCCCATTTCCCATTTCCCAAATCAATTCAAATTCAAATAGATATTTTTCATGTATTTTTTCTTTAGTATTAGCTGAGTGAAGTTTTTCTTCTTGGCTGTTCAAATAAAAGAATGTAGAAAGTACAAGTATTTTTTCGGAGGAATTTCGAATGTACATGGAATTGAAAAATAAATTTACAGTCTAAATCCTCGTTAAATGACTCTTGTAACAATGTTGAGGGTTGACGATTGAGAATTCAGAATTGGGAATTGGAACTGTACAGCTTAAATTTTTTAGTGCTCCAGTTTCAAGATTCGACAAACCACTCAAGACTCTAGACTCTAGACTCTAGACTCAAGACGATTCATCCGTCTGTCAATTTGATGGATGGATGAAAATGGATGAATATGGATGAACAAAATGGATTGGATTGGAATGGACTGGAATTGGAATGTGAGTCATTATTCTTGATAAACTCTGTAAATATATATCTTCATGTATTATCTACAATCTACACAAGAGACTAGCGACAAGAGACAAGAAACTAATAACTTTGCTTTGGACCCCTTTGAGAATCTATGGAACTATTGAAACATCCACAAGATAAACCACACTAGAGTTTATTACACAAATTTTTGGCAGAAATGTCCCATTTATACTCTTTCTTTTAATGTGCTACAAAACACATAATATACTACATGAGAGTAGGATTGAAAACTGTAACGCATAACTTTTGCTTAGCCTCAAATGGTGACAATATTACATACACAATACACAACATAAAAGCACACGAATTCCTCTGTTCAAAGGTTGTACATTTCACATTCTACAGTCTACATGATACATGATACATGAAGAGCACGCGAGAAACAACCGTTTGTTGTTATGGTGTGTTTGAACTTTCTCCACTTTTTACACTTCCTACTTCCTGCATTTTCCAGATTCCACCACAGTACAGTTTTCAAGGCTGAGTAAATCTAGTTCAAACTCTGGTCAAATTCTTTCATCTTTTTATCTTTTATCCTATTCGTATTCGTACTTGTATTCGGATTCTTATTTGTAGTTTATTTGTTTATTTGTTGAGTGTTTAGACTTTTGGATCGTGGGCCGTGATTTTGATTCGTAATATAGAAAATAAATTGGAGAAAAAAGGAAAATAGGAAAATTCCAAAAAAAAGAAGATTTTTTCACTTCCTGATTCTGTTCTATTTTTGTTATTTGAAAATTAAATGTGTGAGCAAATGTTCCAGTTTAAACAAAAGGAGATTAGAATTGGAATAGGAATCGGAATTCGAATTTACGATATTGACCTTAAACAAGAAAAAGAACTAGAAATAGAATTCATTTAATCCAAATACAAAATACAAAGTAAATGGTGGTGTAGAAAATTTATTTAAAGCTGTGCAACTTTCTGTCTCCAAACTCCAAGCTCCACATTCCGAATTCCACGTCAATTGACAAAGGAAAAAGGAAAAACCTGGTTTTACAAATTTCTGGTGGTGGATTGTAGATTGTAAATTGTAAATTGTGAGGCAGTTCACGTACAACGTAGACAGCAGACAGCAGAGTAGAACGTAAAACATTTGAAATTCGAAAGTCGAATTGTCAGTTAGACGGAGAAAGGATAAGTGACAGAGGTGAAAGTCACTGTCAAAGCTAATACACTTGTTAGACAGAGATGAATTAAAAGTAAATAATTTAGTAGCTATCTTTTCCCTCACATCTTTTTCTCTCTCTTCGGCCTGTTTTAGATTTTACAGCACACTGCTCACTGTGGAAACAGGAACTTGAAAGCATTTCATTCAAAAGAGTGAAAGTATCCGAGTAAAACGAGCAATAATTCATTCTTCATTCCAACCTCATGAATAATACTAATAAATTATGCTAATACAAATAGTAACATGAAAAATATATTCAATTTTTTGTAATTGTAAAAGACAAGTGGGAATACATCATAATATTATATATTTTATTAATATGATGTTATACAAATACAAAGGATATTAAATCCCATGAAGAGCTCACATGAAGATGAATTGAAATGAGATATGAAACTTGAATTTCAATTGCTCTCCAATTCAATTTAAATTCAATTCAAGTTGTCATACAAACACAATACGTGAGTAGCAAGTCATTTCACATGACACATTACATGAAACAATGTGCTCATGCTCATTCCTCATGCTCATGTAATTCCTGGTTATGACAAGTACATGAGAATGAGAATGAGAACGAGACCGAGAAATGATCAAATATTACATGATGAATTTACATGGCAAAGTGAATCTTGTAGTTGTATAATGTGTAATACATTATTTAACTGTGTACTTATCTGTACTTTTGCTCCATAATATAAAATGAAATTTATTACTCTTCAACTTTCATTTGAAACCACATAATACGTAATATTAAAATATCATGTTTATTCACCATTCACCATTCACAATTGTTTCATTTAATTTCATGTTGTCCCACTTTTGTCTTCAAATATTAACATACATGATATGAGAAATGAACGAGCTTGTTAGTACGTGAGACTTGTGCCTTAAAAAACCTACAACTGAAACTGACATAATAAATAATAATACATTAAATGATGAGAAATACTATGAACTATAAATAATAATAATAATCGCTCCATCTTTTGAATTTTAAGTACAAGCTTTTGACTCAACGGAGTTTCGATTAAAAGTACTTTCACTCTGTACTGTTTGTGTCAAGCTTACACATTTAGTAATACATAATAGGTGCATATTACGTAAAGTAGATGGATTTTGCATATTGTATGAAAAACAGTTTGAATTTCTGTTTCCTTCCATCAAAAGTCAAAAGGTGTTTTAGACTGTAATCTTTGATCTCATGTCTGATTTCTGATTTGTTTGTGGGTAAATTTCTCTTTTAGCTTTTTCCCCACTCTTGAATCTTGACTCTCGAGTCTCGAGTCACGAGAAAACAAGAGAAAACTCTTGAATCTCGAATTTCAAATGGTGACAAACAATTGTACAACGTCCAAAGTTTTTACTAGTTTTCCACCGGTTACTTGAATTCAACTAAATTTTTGCTCTCCTATTGAATGCTGAATGCTGAAGGCACTGAAAATGCTGTGGCCAACATATGCAAATATTTTAGAAGCCAAGAAGTTCAATCATTCGATTTTCTATAGTCTATATTCTATGTGTGATGTGCAACAAGATATGAGATAGAGTTGACGTCCACATTCTAGCAGAAAATACACCCTTTTCACATGTCATCACTTTTTCCTCTCCTCTCTTTTCATACTCAAAATAATTCCGAGTTGAATCCCCAACTTTAAAAGATCAAAGGGAAGACAAAAGACAAGAGGAAAATTACAAGGATTGTGCAAAAAGTACTGTCTCAAGTCTCGAGTCTCGAGTACAAGATACAAGATACAAGAGTAAAGCACTCAAACTGGATACGATTCGATTTACAATTTACATGCATCCACACATAAAATGATGACAGAAAAAAAGAAAGAAAGAAAGAAAATGGGATTTGCAGAAAGTTGGGAGTTGGGACTGGAAGTACAAAAGACAAAAAAACTGGCAAAATACATAAATGTACATATTTGAAAGTGTGAATGTAGACAGTAGACAGCAGAGCCTTAGGATGAAAATGTACATGTGGATGAGAAGCAGAATGTGAATACATAATAATATTATACATCTACCAATATTTTGCATAGATATTCCAGAATCCAGAATCCAGAATCTAGAACAGAAATGGGAAAGAAGAAAGGGCAAGCGAAGAGAGACATCACTTAACTTTTTCCAATATATTTGAAAGGACATGTTCCGTGTTCAGTGTTCAGTGTTCACGCTCTTGAAAATTGAATGGATTCTCGAATGTACAATGTGTAGATCCGAGAGATCGTTCATCCTCGATCCTGAAGGAGAAAGTGGCAAAAAGCTAGGACATGACACTGTCCACTTCCACATCCTGTACTCCGTACTCTGTACTCTGTATTCTGTACTAGTTAGGTAGATATAGATATGTCAACGGCAACGGTCTTCCATTCTTCCATATCTCTTCAAAAATGTAAATGTAAAAGTATGGAGAAAGTGACGTTGGCTCCTCCGAGTTTTTGAATCTTGAATCTTGAGACTTGAATTTTGAGTCTGGAGGCGAATCTGCGTATGTTACATAAATATAAATACACATGTGCTCTCAACTCTCAACAGTACTCTTCTTGTTCTTCTTCTTGTTCTTGTACTTTCCACTTTCCCCAAACTCTCAATTTTTTCAATGTATCAACATGATTGAAATAATTCAACACTGGAGGCAGAATCGGACTTACAAGAAGTGAGTCGAGCATCATCATCATCGTTCTGAATTTTGAATCCCATCTCTTTATACTTTATGCCTACATTTATATTTTATACGAAATATGAAATGGTGATGATGTATTCATCATCAGCAAACATTGCAATTCCCATGACCAATGTCCATCCATTACAAATTACAAGTGTCCGTATTCTTCAAAATATCGATTTCTATGTCGATTTTTATGTTATTTCCTATCCCCAGAATTTACTCATTCTTTTCATACAAGAAATGATACTTGATACTTGACACAGGAAAGAAGCATTTCACTTCTTTCTCTCTCTTTAGTTTAGTTCAGTTCAGTTCATTCACCACTCACACAAAATACAACATACAAGTAGATATGCAACTTCAAAAAAATATGACAAGGAAACTTTGGAACAAAATAGGAAATCAAAAGATTGTGAAATGAAAGCCTATTAATTTTTAATTTTTGATTCACGATCCACTCAAGAATCACACGATTTAAAGTATAAAGTAAAGGTAATTTAAATTTTCAACTCCAGACTTAAAACAAGAATTAATAATTGAGCATCTAAAATCTAAAGGTTCATTTATAAAACTGTCACCTTTTAAGTACTTTTTGTTTTGTATTTTGTATTTCATGTGTACTCGAGACTCGAGACTCGAGTGCTAATAATAATAATAATAATAATAATAATAATAATGACGATGAAGATGAAAATAAACCAATCAAAAAGGAACAAGAGATGAAAGAGAGAAAGAGAGAAAGAGCGTCAATGAGGAAAATGTGACGTAAAATATATAAAATATAAATACTTGCATGTTTTCCTCAAGCTTGTACCTTTTCCTGCATCCTGTACTCGGTACTCTGTACTCTGTACTGAGCTTTTCTTTTGTCTCTTATTGATCTCACCGTACAAAATGTACAAAGTACAAACAAGAACGAGGAACAAGCACATGCCACATGCACGTACTTCTGCCAAACACTTAATAAAGGCATAGAGCGACATTCCAACCACAGAACACTGAACACTGAACTGAGGACTGAACGTCACGACCAAAAATCAAAAGGTATTTCAAACAATCATCACACAAAAAGTACTCGGCTATTTTCACTTCAGCTTCAGTGTAAACCAGAAACCAGAGTATCAAAAGTATCAAGTTTCACGTATCATGTACAATGTACAATGTACAACTACAACTACAACTTGATGTAATATAAAATATAAATATAAAATAGATATTTCCTATCCATTATCCTAATCATGAGCATCACTAATGAAGATTGTAGATTGTACAAAATACTAAATGCAAGTAATACAGCAAGAATCACTGTGGATCGTAAAATGTAAAATGTATCAATATTTGCAAGGAGTAATAAGACATGACAAAGATGATTAACATTACTTTGTATGTACTTTCTACATGTGCAATCCAATCCAATCCAATCTGTGTTTATGACATTTATCTAATTTCTAGTTTCTATTATCTTGCATCTATTATCTCTGTCCGCGAATGACGAATGACGTGAGAGAGGTAATCTCCATTCTCTCAGTTCAACAGATTTCTATTTCTATCTCTGCTGAGCTGAAGGTTGAGTATTGAGCATTGAGCATTGAGCATTTCCAGCTCTCGATCAGCGATCAGCTTTATGACTCTAATATGTGCTCTGTGCTCTGTACAATCCACTTCTCACCGCAACAAACCTCAAACTCCAAAATCCAAAATCCAAACCACAAACCACGTACAGACATTTAGTTTCAAATCTTAGATAAAACCCTCCTAAAATATTATGATGATTGACGATCAATGATTAGGAATGCTGTAGAATGTAGAAGGAAAATATAGGGGACAAAAGACAAAAGTGATAAATATCTTTTACATTTTCTACATTCTACATCAAAATTGACCATTTTGATCCTCACATTTTGTAGAATTAGAAAAAATCTCTAAAAACAAAAAATGGAATGACTAAAAGATTGAAAATTTTCATTGAATAAGCTAACGGTTTACAAATGTCATTAAAAATTAAAATCCATCCGGAAATTTAGCATGCAGATCTAAAACAAATCCGCAATGTGGAATAAATGATGCAGGAAGCAGGATGCATGACTAGTCAAAAAACATGTGTAACTGGAATAACCTCGAATAAAAAAACTGCACGTAGTTTTCATTGCTACAAATTTGAGCTTTGAGTTGAGTGTGGTCTAGTTTGGAGTTTGGAGTTTAGAGATTGGAGTTTGGACCAAAGCTTTCGAATGACTGGATTTTAAATTCTACAGGAAAATTAATGATGGTATTTCCTCTAACTGGAAACTGTATATATATTATATATGGACATTTTATCTAGGATACGAGTCAAGGGATTTGCTTTGCTTTGATTTGATTCGATTTTGGAGGTTGGATTTGGAGTAGGATAAAATGGAATCGAGAGATGAAAAGATGAAATGATGAAAACGTTCAAGTTTACTTTGCCATCGGGCATTGACCATCCACCATCCACCATCAGCCAAAAGTACAGTACTTTTTGCATTTGTATCACTAGTATTTTGTAGTTTGTAGTTTGTATTAAATGACGATGAAACATCCATGTCTAAAATATAAAGTATAAGCAGATGAAACGGACACGTTTACCGTTTACACAAATTGGAGGCACAAGTAAAATGTGTAAAATGTAAAATGTAATGTTACCTATGGCTACATACTAAGTACTACATCCATGAGGTAGGAACTATGTGGATTTTGCATATATTTTATATTTTAGGTAGGAAATGAGAGAGGAAACGGGGTGAAGAGCGTGAAATGTTGTTGCCTTTGATCTCGGGACGGAAACAAATGCCATAGATTCACTCACTCTCTTTCTCTCTCTCTCTCTCTCTAGGCACTCTCGTAGGCAAACAGCTCAAAGCTGTAGGTAGTTCATCTACCATCTACAAGCTAGAATCTAGAATCTAGAAACTACAGAGCGTAAGAGTATTAGATATCAAATCAATAACGACATCAACATACCGGCATAATGCATAATGCACAACATGTTCACAGCAACAGCAACAGCTAACCAACAACAACCATCATCAACATGAACCAACAACCAAGAACCAACAGCTTGTTCCAAATTTGATCCATTTGTAGCATGTACTATGTACAATATGTGGAGAAATGGCAATGATACGAGCAAGAGAAATGTAATACGTAATACGTAGTAGTTGACGTAAAACACGAAAACATGAAAACAACAGGGTGTATTATGTATTATGTTAAACGGTATTCCAATTTCCTCACTCGTACGTCCTACAATCTACAATATATTGAGAACTTGGGGCTTATGTATATGCTGTGAAAATGGATTGGTTTTTATTTTCTATGTATTTTTTATTTTTTCCTAAGAACTACAGATTTATACATAATACATACAATTTTAATTCAACAGGTAACTTTACGGATTTTATAAAAAAATCTGGAGTCTAGAGTCCACCCGTGGAGAATTTTTGTAGCCTATTTTTTAGAATGAAAATCCTGAGCCCTGAGCAACTGCTACAAATTCAAGTCTCTTTTTTTAGTTTTTACCTTTAGTTTTTTACCACTAAAATCACTAAATTGAGAATAATGAAAAGTCAAAAAGTCTGAAAAGTTATCCTCACCTTTTTAAAAGTTTAAACTTACACAAAAAACAAAAATCCTCTGCGTAAAAAAATCCGTTTATAATTTTGATGAAAATACACAAAAACTGGTCACAAAAGTATCAATTTACACTTTAAACTTGACAAAAATCGAAATGTTGTAGAAAAAAAATAAAAAAGAAGGTTTATAAAAATAAATGTTCAATTTTGAACTACACAAACTTCTTGTATTAACTATTAACACTGTTGCTTGTTGCCTGTTGAATGTAGACTAAAATTAGGCTTCAGACTTTAGACTAGTAACTTTTGTACAGTTTTCTCTTCACGGTTCATTGGTAAACTAAAGTAAATGATACACAGAGTTAATAGAGTCAGTAAATTTTCAATATACGATATAGTGCAAATATTGAATATTCAATATTATAATACTCATTTGAATGTTGTGGTTTGTGCCAACAGGTATTTTAGTTTTTTTACACCATTATTTCCAATACTATCTAATATCTAACCTTGTCCTGTGTATTTTGTATTGTGTATTGTGAAGAATTAGTTGGAATACTAATGCAAATATTCCAACTTTGAATCCTAAACCCAAATCTGCATAAATGAAAGTAAAACGTAAATATCTAAACTACAAAGTATACTACAGATATAATATTAATATTATTATGGTGGCCACAGTAAGCAGTTTAAACTTGAGTATTGAGTAGCCTATAGCATGCTAATGAATCCAAATTCCCTCGACTCCACTCAGCTCATGTCATTATTATAGTCATGTTGTAACTTGTATAATATAAAGTATAAAGTATAATTTTGAATCTTCAATGTGAACTTGCACAAAATACACTTGTCTAAAGTCTAAAGCAAAAATAAAATAGGGTTTAATTTTGTTTTTGTTTTCCTCTTCTGTTTCAAATTCAAAATACAAAATACAAAAGCTGCTTATAATAATAAAATATTCAAAGTACAAAATACTTGAAAGTAACTTTTTCAACTTGTGTTGAAAATGGCCGACTCCTTTGTTTCTATTACATATTATCCATTACCAGCTACATTATACTTTTTGTACTTTTCACAAGCCTAATGAATGTACCATTGTACCATGGAATGTGGTTAATTTAATGTTCCCTTGTTCTAAAGTGTGACACTTGTCTGCTGGCTGCTGTCTGCTGCCTGTGTCATCTAATAAGTAAATATCATTCAAAATGTTCATTTCATGTCACTTGTTTTTACTTTGTACTTTGCAGTTTGTAATTGTTTTCATAATATTTAATACCGTGTAACATGTTACAATGGTACAATGGTACAGTGTCCATTTGTAACTCTTTTGACTTTTGACTTTGAACTTTTGACTTTTGACAGTTAAGCATTTTCATGCCGAGTAAAGGGTACAGGGAAAAGAATGATTTTGTACAATGTACGATGTGCGATGCTCAGTAGAGAAACAAAAAGAGAATTAAACCCCGCTTCTCCCCTCGCATTCCATTTATTAGCCTTAAAAGTATGCATTCATATATTTGTGTTTTCCTTTTTGTACTCATCAGAGTAATCAGAGTAACTTGTCTAATATCTAATATCTACTCTCTACTGTCCAACAAATTAAATGAGAGAAATTACAAAATACAAAAGGTATGAAAAGGACAGGCGACAATCTAAAATGACAATGTCCATATAATTTCCTCTTTCCTCTCCACCACTCTTCTGTTCTAGAATCTAGAATTTACATTCTATAGTACATTCTCTTTTCCTCTTGTCTTTTGTGTCTTTGTGTCTTTGTGTCTTGTGGGTATGTGTTGGCTGTTGGCTGTTTTAACTTGAGAGAAAGGAAAGGAGAAAGGAGAAGGAGCGAGACCAAAAAGACAAATCTTCAAGCCTCAAGTCAAACCCAAGACTCAAGACTCAAGATGAGTCCTTCCCGTGGAAAACTTGTCTAATTAATTTTCATCCTGCGTTCCTGTATCATTGCCACTTAACATTTAAGACCGACACTCTACGCTCTTTACGCCACACTCCACATTCCACTTTCTTCTTTATACATTCTAATTTTGTATTATGCAAACCTTTTATAATACATGTGTTTGGTGTGTGCATAATATCATGTAAGAAAAGTATATCTTCTTGTTTAAAGATACTTTTGAGCTTCTTCCATGATATTGTAAGTTGTACATTGTACATGTAGTACACGGCGTAAAATGTTTTCACATAAATAAACTCATGGTTCATGCTCTCATTTACTTGCTTCGTACATTCTACATTCTACACTCTACATGTTAATGGGGACTGTAGATTCTAGATTCTAGACTTTAGGTGTATAATGTCTGTGTAAAGTTGTACAGTGTGAATCCACTCTTGTCTTGTGGTTTCAACTTGGACCGAGAACAAGTCATAATACACTCAAATTAAGAAATCCTATTCCCGGAATCTCATGTACAATGTACAATGTACAATGCACATTTTATATTGTACATGGTTTAGCTAAAGGTATGCAGAATATTCTAGTGTAAATGTATGGTAAAGAATAGTTGTGTGTTGTGTAGATCCAGTAATTTCCAAGGAGGAAAATGAATCTTCAGCGTTTTGGGCTAATAACTTAAATTTTCAAAGTTGCAATATTACTTTTTGGTTCTTGGTATTTGGTTTTTTTTGAGGAGTGGGACACAATTGTATGTGTGCATATACATAGATGGATGAAAAATTTGAAAACTTTCTCCACCTTTTCAATTATCCTGTTTCCACTTGTCTTTTTAACTTGTCATTTCATCTTTCATCTTATTTGGAAGTTGGAATTTGGACTTGAAAAAAGTGTATAAAAAGAGATTCTAAGACATAGAACACAGAACACAGCGCAAGTTTCAGCTTAGGACGGATGAATACGAACAAGAAACAAGGAACAAGGAAAAAGAATCAAGAGTACAAACTACAAACTACAGGAAAATAGCCGATAGGGAATAGCTCATGTAATTTCACATGTGGGTTATGCAGAACACTCTACTCTGTACTGTAAAAGTCTGAAGCTTTTTTACTATGTACTATGTACATGAGAATGTATCACTCTACTTAATTAAGAATTCAATTTCCGAGTAGAGTTCAAATCTCAATCTCAATCATCATCTTGTACAAATACAAACATAATATGTATTATGTATTATGTAACTCACGACTTAGGACTTGCTTTACGACTCACTTTGAGTTTCATCAATGTGAAGAATTTTTCTTGTTCTTTTCTACTTTTCTCTTTTTCTCTTTTCCTTGTTTTCTTTCTCTTCTGCCGTTTAATCAAACTTAAATAAAGCCTCAAGACTTAGACTTTAGACTTTTCCCCGAGAATTTAGAATGTAGAATCTAGAATTGATGATGATTTACTCACTTTCTTCGCTGTCTCTGAATCTGACTAGAACACGCGTCTGTCCTACTTTTTTCCCCTCTTCACTCGTTTACTTTTCATGTGGGTAAAAAAGAGGAAAAGTAAAAATGAAAAAGTGTGGGTAATTACAAAACTTAATTTCTACAACCTAATTTTTAACTTGAAGAGTAACTACCTTCAACTTTCAAGCTTCAAGCTTCAAGCTTCAAGTACTGGTATTACTTATCGTAAATTGTAGAAGCATAAACTTTTGGTTTCATAAATATAAAATGTAGAGTTTCAAGAACTATTTTAGATATTATATAACTCAGTAGTTTTACTTTTAATTTGTGGCCTCTTATCTTTTTAATCATTTTACTGTATTCTTTGTATTATTTTATAGGCATAAACGATGAACGATGAACGTTGAACGATAGTACTTTTCCTCCCAGAAACCAGAAATCAAAAAAGTGAAAGAGATACAGAAACTGATAACCGATCCGATAAAAGTATCAGCATAGCTATTTACTGGGAAATAAAAACAAGATATTAAATGCGGGAACGAAACCATGGAAATAGAAAGTAGTTGAACGAACAAATGAAGGTGAAAGTCATAGTCAAAGTCAAACATGAATGCAAAATATTAAACATTGCTTTAACCTTTTGAGCTTTTGGGCATTTTTGAAATATGAAATACATAAACAAATCAAATATCAAATATCAAAGTTGTGTCTAGTATCTTCAAGTTTAATTGACTCTGATTTTCTTTGATGAAAAGCTTTTGACTCTTAAATTTTGACTCTTTAATCTATTTCCGTGTTCAAATTCAAAATCCTCCATAGTAAATTCCCCGTTTTATTACTAAATTAGAAACATGCTTCTATGAATAAAGTATAAAGTATTTTGCACTTGCACTTTATTATTATTTTAATTATTATTAGTGGTCAAATAATAAAAATACCTTTAAAAAAAGTAAACGTACCTGACAAATATTATTTTTGAGTGTTAAAAGTTAAAATGTTGTCATAAAATGAAACGACCTTAACTTTAAAAAGAATTTGAAGAAGAAAACACCACAGTATTTAAACAGAGTTAACTTTTCTAGAAACAAATTGGTACTGTGAATACTGAGTTTCATCATGGAAAATTATAAAATTAGATAATAATCCCATGACTAAATATTATACATGAAAAAGGACATAAATACCGGAGTTTTGTCCCTGGATTCATTTACGTAAAAGGTAAAAGGTAAAAGGAAACATGAAAAATGCAAACGTAAGCATAAATAGTAAACAGTTTTACTTTCGTTTTTAATTTTCAATGTCTCTGTGTGTTTTCCTGTGGATTTGAGATATACTTGAAAATATTTATGTAAAATGTACAGTGGAAATCCCTTAAAAATCTATGATTTGATCATCCTTATCATTATTATCTTTACAAAAAAATCTCATTTACCTAACAACGCTTTTAATTTTTAATGGAACGGCAGAGATAAAGACCATAACGACTAACGATGAAAAACGCCATGAGCAATCGACATGAGACATGAACCATGTGCAATCTGCATGGTGAGGTTTCTGTTGTGTACATCTTTCATCTTTTGTCTTTTTTTGTGCATGTGCATATCAAACTTAATTTAAATGTTAATTTTGGTCTGTGCTCTCCTCCTGTGACAAAGACATAAACTAAAATTAAATAAATAAAAAAAAGTATGTAAAATGACTTGGAGAAAATAGAAAAAGGGGAAAGAAAGTGGAATTCATTTGCATCCAAATTTTTGGATCAAATTACCGTCTACCGTCAACCGTCAACACTCAACACAGCAAAACACAACACACAAAGCTTTCTCATTCCTCATCGTCTTCTTTTTCCTCTGCCGACTTTCCTTGTGATGTTTTTGATACCACATAATTTTTAAGAGCCTCTATAAAATAAAAAAAGTTGCTCACTCATCTCATCTCATAAACTCATCTCAAGCTAAGTTTTGACTCGCGAGTTTCTAAGCTCCACTCTTTTCTGTTCTCTTATTTACTAGCTCCGACTTAAACATACCAGAGAAAGATCCGAGAACCGACAATCGAGATGTGGAGCGTTGAGAAATTTCCCAATTTAAAAGAAGCACATCAACTTGTAATGAAATCGTTAAAGAATTTTGAAGCATCGTCACATTTCCTATGCAATTCATTATTCCAGCTCTTTTTTTTCACATACCAAAACCAAATACAGAATTCCTAATTTTTTTACTTTGTCAAAATTCAAAATATACAGAGTCTAAAATCTAAACAGCAGTGCTGAGGAAGGAAAAATCATCTTTTTTATCATTTTTTAATTTTTCTAAATTTTTTAAATGAGTTGGGTAATGTTTAAAACAAAATTTTACTTTACATTTTATGCTTTATTATTTGACTAATTTGGTGAATCAACACTATCTACAAAATGTGCTCGCTAAATACTGAACAGACTAAATTTTACCTTTTATCACCTTTTTATTATGTTAATTTTCAGGAGATTTCCATTACCAAGATTACCTGCGATGTACAAAAACGTCGTTTTAAGTTGTAAAGTTGCCCGTCTGTGGATGGACTTTTATCCTTTATAATCCGTTATAAAATAAGCTTCAAGTTTATACTTTATACTTCAAGTGAATGCCATAAAAGACAAGAGAAAAATTAGAGACACTTATAGTGAATGTGAATTTCCTCATTTGAAGCTATTATTCTCAGTCATTGTCAGTTTCAGCCGGACATTTGTATTTGTAAAGCACCGTAAAGTATAGAGTCATTTTTGTGAAATATGTATTTTTTATCACGGTCATACACACACGGGGAAATAATAATACTATATTATTATATAATTCGTGGAATGAATATTTACATGAAAAGGTAGTTTATATTCTCCTCAGATATGCTCAATTTTTCTAAAATCTAGTACAATAATAGAATTTAGGAATTTTATCATGAAAAATATAAAAAATAAACTGTACAAATGATCCAGATCCAGGTAAAAATAATGATACTGTGCGAAAATTTTTTACATAATGTTCAATACTTCATTTGCCAATCTTTTATCCTGTGCAAGATGCAGTCTGAATCTGAATTCAGAATTGGGAATTGGGAATTGGGAATCCAAAAAAGGTATAAAGTAAAGAAAAGCTTGTTACTACGACTTTCCTTTGAAGTGTGTGTGAATTCTTGGTATTCCGACATGTGTATGAACTCTCTGCTGTACATACTGTGTTTTTGTCTGTTTACTATCGGCTGTTGGCTGTCGATAATGAGATGGAAAAAGATAAAAGGTTCAAGGTTCATTTATCTGCACTTTGTGAAAAAAGGAGGAAGTGACTGTGTTTGATGTGGTTGTTCATCAACTTTCTTCCTATAATTTTTTCTAAATATCTATCTCTAGAATCTAGCATCTAGATAACTGAATAGACAAGGAAACCAGAAATATCTCATCTCTAATACATAACAGACCATCATATTTAAAAATACTTGTGATTTTTTATGTATCTATGTAAAAATTGTCTAGATTCTGGATTGTAGATTGTAAATGAATGAAAAAGCAAAAAATGGCAGGAGAAAAGCTTTTCAGTGTTCAATTACTTCCCCATTTCTATTTTCCCTCTCATTATCATATTTACAATGGTGTCAAAATTAGGAAAGGAAGAAAAAAAAAAAAGAAAGAGAAAGTCAGGAGAAGAGAGACGGAGAATTCAATTTTTCACAATGATTTGCATGTAATATCAAATATCAAACGGAACGAGGAAGTAGATACTAGATACTAGATGTACTATGCATAATATATAAATTTAACATAGTTTTTTTCTCCGTCTTCCTAAACTATTCTATTTTCCATCCTCTTTGTCCGTCTCATTCAAATATGATGAAGATGCTAGAAAAACTGGAGAAGTCCAACTCTTGAATATTTAATATTTGATTCAGTGGCAAATGGCAAATGGCAAACTTGCTTCTCTTCTATTATCTTTTTGCATGTGTATAATTTGTTTATTTCTTTATGTTTCTCAAAAACCACATGATTCGTCTTCGTACTTTCTTTACTAATTTTTATATACATTTCCAAATTCCAATGAAAATGAACGTGAAAATGATAGCGGATAGCTTATTTAATGCCCCATTATAATATAAAAAATAAAAAGCTACTGTTTTATTATCAAAGATTGACGGTAGACTGTATGCTAAAATATAGATTGTGGTCTTGTAAATTTGGCGATGGATTTTCTGTGGATAACCGAAACCCGGAAACCAAAAACGGGAAGCCGAAAGATGCCTGGACTCAAAACATTTACTTGAAATAAAACATACACTTTAAACTTTACATTTTATATCCAACATCCAACCCCGAAACTGAAAGCTGGAAAATCCGTCATGATGACAAAGGATAAAGGATAAATGTAATGATGATGAGATGTCAGTCAATTTTTTCAAACGACTAGTTTATCTTCCACACACGACATGCGATATACGTCATTCATATTCGTCATTTTGAAAATCCTCTACCCGCATTTGGCATTTGGGATTTACATTGAACATCGAGGTAAGAAGAATGAAATATAAAATGGAAAATACTGTGGACTTGAGACTTGAGACTGTCTGCTGTCTATCTTTTGTTTGAGGACGGATTTACCATGTTGAATTTTAAAGTGGGATTTTAGTTGAATGTATTTCCTCCGTCAGTCTCTTTTTTCCTGCTCTCCTTTCCGTTTCACTTGTGTGCTGTGTGCAGACTACAGACTGCAGACTGGTTGTCTATGGGAATGTGGAATGTGGAGTGAGAGGAAGGAGACAAGCTATTTTTCTTTGTGTCAACTGTACAAACTACAAAGTACAAGGTAGTTTAAAACCAGTGGATCTTTCATGACTGATTCTACAGTTGACTCTGGCTCTGGTTCTGGCAATAGCTCTCTTTTTCTTTTTCTCTCTTCCTTTTCCCTGTTCCAACTCGCATAACTCATATCTCTGTAGAATCCAGTGTTCTTTCACGGTTCTCTCATCTCCCATCTCCTGTCTCGTGTCTCTCCAATATCTGTAATGTACACAGTCATATCTATCCCATTCGCTCACACTGAAGATATTCTATCCTATCTTATCGCACCTACTCGTACTCTTACTCGTATTCTTATTCGTATTGTTCCAGTCAACGTGGACGTGGACGTTTTCATCTTTATCTACTTGAACATCTTTTACAGAAATGTTCTTCAACTATTCATGCTCCGTGTTCCTTTTTCAATGCTCACATGTAAGCCAGAAGAAGATCCAGAGCCAGAGCCAGGACCAGGCTTCAGCTGTGACGTTACTCCAACCTCTCCGTTTCAGGCTGTCCTCTGTTCTACATTCTACATTCTGTATGTGTTCTCCCATCTTTTCCTATATTATGCTTTTACTTGGTCTCATGCATGAAGATTCCACTGAGCTTTTGAGTTTTGAGATAAACCTATTTGCCCAATTGACTAGGATCTAGGATCTACGCTTTAGATTCTAGATTCTAGATTCTAGGATCATCAGTCGCCTCTGATCCTCTCATAATATTCCTACTCCTTGCATTTCTTGTGATAAATTGATGGTAATTTTCTTACTCCTCCTCCTTTCTTATCTCTCATTTTGATCCATCCATCTATCTATTGTATTTAATGCTTAATGCTTAATGCATCACATGTCAAATACTTGTGCAACCCTCAAATGCATACAATATACAAATTGCAATTTGCAATGCAATTCAGGGTAGTTTATCGATAATAAATAATATGCCAGTAGTAGGATACTTCATTCCTGCATTTTTTTAGTTACCTCCCTTCCATTGCAGACGTTCTACAAAATAGTTATTGCGATCATTTCTCCATTCTTTTAGCTTTTAGGGAAGTTAAAGCTGAATGACTTTTACTACCATTTATATCGTAATGCTATCGAATTTTATATCACAAGTGGAGAAAAAAGTAAAATCGATATGTATTTTTACTGGAAATACAACATTTATTTTTGCAAACCAATTTTATTAATGGTTATCTCGTGAATCTTTAACTTTAACCCGAAAATATATCCAACAAAAACAAAATTGTCAAACGGATCTCATAAAGATATCGACATTTGAGTTTTAAAAAAGAGACTTTGTGGTAAAAATTCACATTTTATCTACATCCTACATCACAGTCACAAAATACAAAATACAAATTCATTCCTTTTCTGTGAATAATATAAAGCTAATGATAGATTTTTACAAAAGAACAAAAGAAATCTGTGGTGATTTTATTGCAGTTTTTGTATAGGATGAAAGGATCAATTCAAGATTCAAGATCCAAAACTCAAGACTCAAGATTCCAAACTCGAGGCACAATCCACTGTACAAAGACTAAAGACTAAAGACAGATGGACAGAGAAAGATAGAAAATGACTATTGTATATTCTACATTCTACATAAAATAATACGGAATAAATGGTGAGGGAGAAAGTTGTTAAGGCCACAAAGTAATATAATGAATACTGAATACTGTATAAAATATAAATGCAATACCCCGTTCTCAATCCTCAATCCTCAATACACAGTACACAGCAGGCATTATACTTTATACTTTACACACACATTCTCAACTTTCCTCATGTTCTGCTTAAAAATAATGAGTGTATGCATGTGCACAAAGTAAAGAGTACAGAGTACAGAGTACACAATAATAGATAGTTATTACCGTTTGGGAGCGTAAAAACAGAGGAGAATCCCCACCATTCACCATTGTACATTCTACAGCCACATTACTCGGCTCTCGCTTCTCTGTTCTTGGTTCAGCTCTGTTAAATTGCATGTACTTTTCTTCCATCTTCATTTTATTGTACATTGTACATCTTTATACTTTATATTATGCAACGTGGGGTGGTCGTG
>JABASP010002644.1:0-18681 GCA_019776565.1 Sminthurinus signatus | reverse complement strand
CCCGGATAAAAAAGATTTAACACAGTTCTGATGACCTTTTTGTACGGAAATTGGCCTATACTCGCCAGAAGAATCACACAAGTCTGCTCAATTTTTTGCCGAAAATCTCGTACGTAAAATTTGTACGAAATTTTCGTCAGAATTTTGTTAAAATTTGCAAAAATTCTGGCGAAAATTTCGTACGACTTTTGCGGGGAAGAAATGCTAACAGAACTCTGTTGAATTTTTTTATTCGGGGGAACAATACTCAAAACTCAATGTACATAATGTACATTGTACACTGTGCATTGGATACCTACATCTACAATCTACAGATATACTTTCGACAGTAGATGACGAAGGAATTACAAATTTACAAGGTACTCACTCTCCATCTCTTTCTAGTCTGCCCAACATATATGTAGGTATACTGAAAAAAGATCAAATAGTCAGCGAGAAACGAAAATAAGTGTACAAATCCTGAGGAGAGATGTCGGAGGACATGCATGAGACATGCTACCTGTTATAGGAATGAAATTGAACTTTCAGGTGTAACCAGGTTAAAACTGTAATGTCACATGTGGAATTTCTTTTCCCTGTCACTATGATCTGTAGAGCATTTTGTCTCTCTCTTCTGTTCCAATCTTTACATTGTAAACTTTGACGATCAAAAAATTTCTTCTCCTCCTTGCAAATGCTTCTGTCCTTTGTCGTTTCACCTATCGGTCTCCTGCTCTATGTACAATGTACATACAATATGTGTGTGTGTCTATAAAATTGAATTCAGAGTTATAATTAAATTATTTGACGAGACTTGAACGTGCTCCGTGCTGAACAAGAGCAAGAGAAGCAGCCGGCAGAACAAGAAGAAGGAGCAACCAATCAGCTTAGTAAGTAGTAAGTATTAGTAAAGAGTAAAGACAGGGCATTTCTTTACATAGAGAATAGAATTATGATTTATGCTGTGTCACGGTACAGCGGGTATCATGCATTCAAAAATGAAAATCGGCAGTAAAATTTCAAAAAAGCCATGTATGTCGGCCTTAAACCTTAAACGATGAACGGTGAAGACCGACGACATGATTCGAAGATGACATTCTTTTTTATTTATTCTGTTTTAAATTAATTGCTGCCATGGAGTTCCTGTTTTAACAAGAGTAGTAATTTCAAATTTTATTTATTTTTAATTTTTAACCCAATATCCCATATCCGATAAAAAGAGGCGCCAAACGCCAAACTCAAAACTCGATCAGATCAAGGCACTGTACTGTATACAGGTATGATCAATAGAGGGTTTCTTTGAAGCCGAGTTATGAGACCATTGTTTTTTCTATTTCGTGTTTCTCATGACTACGGCGGTCAAAAAATTTTCCGCTGTAAAAAAAACTTTGGTTTTTTCTTGCAAAAAAATAAAAGTCATCACTCGCAATTTTGAATGATGGAAGATGCACGGAAAAAATGATCGTTCTTCAGGAATAAACTTTTAATTACTACTAAGAAGTGGAATGGTAGTGAAAAAAACGAGGATTTTTTCACGCCAATAGAATTACACGGTGTTTTTTAGTGCTGTTCGCTTTTTTACTTTTCTCCAGGTGTCATATTTTGTTCATGGTAATTATCAAAAGAAACTTACTCACTCTGATCTTTATTGTTCTTTTTTGATCTATGTTGTACCAAATACCAAAAAATACAAATCCTTTTACTTTTAAATATGAACATCTTTATACATGTTTAGTCAAGAGATCTTCACATTCAACTTTCTCTTGTCTTTTCTGGTTTCTAGCTTTTGTCCTTTGTCCTCCCTACTCACGGTTCGCTCTTGCTCCAGTGAATTTCAAAGACGTTTACGTCTTGTGGCTGTAGTAGATTCACACAAACCGGTGGGTAAAAGCACGAGCGTTACAAAAAAAACCCAAACAATACCAAAACATTGAAAATCTACACATAGAAGTTTTCAATGGTGCTGAAACTCCGACTTTTTTATCGTGGGATATGAATTCAGCATATTTGAAACCCATATGAACCACAAAATATGAATTTTGACGCATTTTTCAGGAAGTACCCGGTAAACCCCCGATTTCGGGGTTTATAAATCGGGATTTTTTATTTTTTATCAATGGATATGAAAGCAGCATTTTTTACGATATGTACCATAAAGTTGTAAATTTAAACTTATTTTTTAGAAAGTACCCGGATTCCTACAAATTCGGAGTTTTGAGACCGAATTTTGAAAATTTGATGGAAACTCCTGTGGAGGTTTTGATTTGCTATTGTTTTGGTTTTTGTGACGCTCGTGTTTTTACCCACCTGTTTTTGGTACTTGGCTGGTGAAAGAAAGATTCACGACTCGCCTTAGAAAAACAACATTTCTGATTATAAATTCCACAAAATGGCGTTGAATAAACTGTCTGAGGTTCCAGATGGACAATTCTGTTCATCTACGGGACAAGAGTGTTTGGTACTTGCACCACACATAAATAAAGAAAACGAATCGAAGTGCAAAGAAGAAGGAGGAAAAGCTCCAAAGAAAATTGTGGAATTTAATGGCTGCTTTTATGCGGAAGATAGCAGTTTATTAAAACGCCAACGAGAATTGTGGATGGAGAAGATGAGACTTATGATAATGCAGCATCATAACTAAAAAAAGAGTTATTACTTTATATTACGCATGTTCATTATAAATAAAGCTTGTAATGCCACTTTTCTGCTTTTATTCCTGCCGCGTGCGTTTACCCCGAAATTTCTGGTTTTATTTCTACATAAAACTTGTAGTCCATCAATTTCAACCAAATCCATAATGAAATAGAGCATACAACTCCAAAATATTTATCCCGTCTGTTTTATCCACATGCATATTATATGAGCATTACCTACAACCTACAATTCTTGACTCGATTACTGATTACTGGAGAGCAGATATCAAAAATCAAAATGATATATCAGTACAATATTGTACAACAAGTACATTTTGCGCATCGTCATAGGAAAATGCGAAATCGGAAAAAACAATGGTCTCATAACTCGGCTTCAAAGAAACTCGGTATTGAACATACCTGGTTATAGTAAAAAGCCTTGGATCAGATATCAGTTATCAGTTATACATTTTGAAATTTGAAAGGTGTGCTAAAAAATATGAAAAAAAAGTACAAAGTACAAAGTAGATGAGAAATGAGAAATAAAAGATCCACAATCCGGAATCCGGAATCCGGAGTTTTTAGGTTTTAGTTATATTGAAAATTAATAAAAGTTTAAAATTTTATCCTCTTCTATTTTTCTATTTTCCGTTTTCCGTTCTACGTTCGTTTCAAAATTCCAAGTACTTTAGTTTTGCATTGTGCATTGTGCATTGTAGACAGAGTAGTAGTGAATGAATTTTACTCGGAACTCGGAATCAAATCATGAGCTACTTGAAATCCGCCGCACTGAGCAAGCAACAAATTGAACGAGAACGAGAGGCGGAAAAAACGAGATGTGGAAAACCCTACAGCTCTTCCATTCAGAGCAAACCTAAATCAAATGCAAACATGAGTAAATTTCCCTACAGACATAATATGAATACTCTGCCTCCGTGTAAAAATAGTTCTCCGGAATCTACCACTCAACTCAACATGTTTACAGTCTCCTCACCACTTGCACAGAAAAGGACAGGGAAGCCAAAACCGTCCACACAGAACAACAGCAACCTCTCGAATAAAAGACCTCAAACCACGACTGGAATCGGCGAAAAACACAATAATAATAATAATATTGTAGTTCGTAAACCTGGGACTGCTAACGGGAAGATGACCCACACTAATCCCAAAAGCTGTAGTAGTGGCTCATACTCAAACGAAGTTGGTGGTTTTGGAAAGGGTGACACTATGAATATGAATACTAATATCAACAGAAGCGTAAACAGGAACTTGGTGTCAAATAATTCATCCGACTCTCGGGGTAATCCCAAAACTCTCCAACATGATACAAATAAAGCAAAACATCTACAATCCCATCCGACCTTCAGTCTTCAAGAGAAACATAGACATCAGCAACAAAACTGTAAAAAGCCAGAGAAGATGATGACAACTGTTGGGCCGAAATGTGGAAAAAGTGTGGTTACAAATGAGGTCCAATGCCAAGAGCCATCAAATCAAAATGGAAATCAAAATCAAGTCTCATTCCAGAGTCAGAGGTGCATAAATGTTGATATCAAGTCAGGGGACACGGATACTCTGAACTCTGAAAAACTGGAACATCCTCCTCAAGGCAAAATCAGCGTTAATAATACTATTAATACAAGTAAGGAAATTGGAGATGGAGAAAATCTAGAAGAAGAGACGGTCAAACCCAAAACTGAGAAATCAACGGTAGATGAGGATAAAGGAGTTGCAATCACAGAATTATATTCCAGACGGTCCAGTAGCTCTAAAAGTGCAAGAGAAAAACTTCAAAATCAAGATCGGATGTTGTCACCTCCCACAAGTGCTGTATCCTCTTCATCTGAAATTACTCTTCAATCCATTCCACTAAAAACTGAAGGGAAGAATAAAAAGCCTCAAGTAAAAACTCAACAGCATCAGTCAATCGTACCAATTCGAAGGGAAAATACTGGAACAAAATTTGAATATCGAGCTCGAATGGAAGAAATTTTAGCCGTAATAATTAATAATAGTTTAAAATTTAAAATTTAAATAATACTAATAATAATTATTATTAATTATTATTATTAGGTGTTGTAAAGTAAAAAAGCGACATGAGAGGTATTCTATTCTTTTTTTTTAATTTTTGGTGTTTTCATGTATGATTTTAGCAACCGGTACGAGATTTGGTATCCTTCTCAAAAGGTGTCCTCCTTCTTAGACACCATGACAAATTGGAAGGAAGTCTAAGACTTACTAATGTTTCCAGTGAACCTATTTGTTTCCGAGTAAGAATTTACATTCGTCATAATACTTTTTATTTTTATTTATGCAGTGTACAAAATATTTTTATTATTTATTATTATTGGAACATGTTAATTTTTTAAAGTAACTTCAACTTAAAAATGACAGATAACAAGTAGCATTGCAAATCGTTATAAAATTGAACCAAAAATTGGTGCTATGGACGCTGATGAATCTATCGCTATTCGTATCCGTACAAAACAAGTTTTTAAAGAGACTTCGATTAAACGTGATCGATTCACAATTGAATCAGCTATGACGTCACAATTTCCATTGACAAATGAACAAGTTATTCACTTTTGGAAGGTTTGTTTTCCATAAACTTTGAACTTTATAATAATAAAAAAATAATTATTATTCATGATTAATAGTAAAATAAAAAAGATCAAGTTTTAATCTGCCTCTTTTATTATTATTTGTTATTTACTTATTATTTTGCAGAAAATTTCAGTTGGAAAAGTTCAAAAAGCTCAGACAAATGTGACTTTCATCTTTGATTCGGCGGATCCAAAATTTCGTGCTATTTTGGGTGGTACTGGACATCAGACTTCTAGTAATATTCACAAAGGATCACCATTAAAACTTCAAGTCCAACCACCTACTCCGAGTCCAAGTGAAATGAATAATAATAATATCAAAGTAAACAAATCGTCATCTAGCCAGCTTACTACTACTAGCTCGAGAAATATTTCGAGTATTTATGTACCAAAAACAAAGAAAACAGCGAAAAATAATATTTTAGAACTGAATTCCTTCGATACGGAACGCATTGCAAAAGATGAAACAAGAATAGTAGCAGTCGATAATAATCAAAGGGGATCCGTGGCATCTTTTTTCCTTTTTTGTCCTGTTATTGCTGGATTCATGTTCTTTGTTTATCAGGCTATTACAAAACACAATTCAAAACTTTTAGGTTCATCTCCACCAACTTGAGCCACTGAATGATTTAAAATGTAAATCGAGAAAATTAATTTCATATCTAACTGTGCTCGTATTTATTTATTATTTATTATTTCAGTAGAACTAAGTTCCAAAACCAAGTCAGAATAAATCCTTGCGAGCTATGTAGCGTAAATTAATAAGAAATTGCAGTGTGAGAAAGTCAAAATAAATCTCAAGTCATGATCCTAAATAATAAAAATATACAGAGTTGTACAAAATTTTTATTTTCATGTGTAAAGTAGTAGGTTGAGAATTTTCTGGGACCGCACAGGATTTAAAATGTAGCCAAATGGATAGAGCCTCGCACTTTCTTCGGCGCTCAGCACAAGAAAGGTCGAGCTTCGATTCCCACCAACAGTCCATGAGATTTAATGATTATAACAACGGCTATTTGAAAAATCCCTTCGGGTTTCTAGATTTTCTAGATTTGTGATAATTAATATCAATTTTTGAATATGAGAATCTCAATTTTTTGCCGGTTTTTTGACCTTGTTATGTTTTGTTTAGTAAAATAGAGAAAATAAGAATTAGTAAAATAATATTTATACGGAAATTTGGTTATTCTCTTGCAACTTCTATAGTCAACTTGCATAATTTTTATACTTGTGGTTAATATAATCATTTTTTGGTAATATTTTTAATCATTAGCTATTATTTATTAGCATTAATAAGTAAGTATATTGAAGAAGAAACAATAAAAAGAACACTTTTTTCAAGGTTTCGTCTCATTTCAAGGTTCAGCTTGTAAATAAAAGAAACAAGATAATAATAACAAAGTTTATTAATAAAGCAAACTTCTGATTATTGTACTTCTGATATATTTACGATGCAAAAACAATCGAATGATTGTTGCATTTTCAACTGCATTTAACAATTCAAGCTGTGTCCGTATTCTGTATGTCATATATAGTTTACCACCCTTTGATATCATAGATCTTAGATGTTGAGAATCTTGAAGAATAAAATAATAAATTTTCGTACTATAAAGTTGATATAACATGTATGAATGCATAATATTGTGTACTATACTGAGAATATAGTCAACAATTTTTCATCCAAGAGGGTTTCCTTCCGTTTCAAGTCTTTATACAGGTTTGACAGTGGCGAATGGCAAACGGAATTGACTGATGTTTTGACTCGCGACTACTTTGTACGGTACAATGTACTTCCTCAATCCTCAACTGAACTGTTTGCTTTTCTATAATATATTTCCTATTTTGTATTTTGTATTTGGTGCAGAAGCTTTTTGAGGTTAAAGTGTACAGTGTACACGATGAAAAATTGAATTGTCTTTGTAGGAAAAAAATTGCATGATTTTTCTTTCCTTGTGAATTTTTGATTCCTCCTCAATTTTCATTTTCACTTTCAAGGTTTTTGTTTTTCCCATTTTCCTTATACAGTTTTTCTATAGATTTTATAGCTGTGACATGGCTTATTTTTTGATTCTTATCCCTTTTATTGTACTATCTACTATATATTATGATATGGCTCTATTTTTTACGTTCTATGGTATGGCTTTTTTTTACTTAGGTTAGTTTGGTTGTTTGGCTTGAATTCAATTTCTCATCTGTATTATTTTGAAAGTTTATTTTTTCCTACAAACTCTCTCTCTCTCTCTCGATTTCTCTGTACTCTGCTCTTCTTTCTACTCGTTTTGGATTCAGTTTTTCCTCTCTACTTTTTCATACATTTCCCCTCTGTCAAGCTAATCGTAAGACGATGTGGAGTGTAGAGTGTTGAGTTTAGAGTGTGTAGTGGAGTGTGCCACATGGAGTGTAGAGTGTATGTAGAATGTAGAATGTTGAGTGGGGAGAAAAGTGGCCCAATTTCACTTTACCATCCACTTCCACTCTTATACATTCATAGTGGTAGAGATGAGAGTTGGAATTGCATTTGTATTGATATTACATCATACAGTGAGTATAGTAGTAGTCCCAGTTGGTAGTTGGTCGTTGGTAGCACTAGAATCTAGAATCCGGCTATTCAGATTTATGTTCTCATTTTACTTTAAACTTATCCTGTGCACTGCATCCTCTCCTCCTCATATTCCTATGCGGTTCAGTGTTATAGGTATACGTAGACACACTGTATTTTTCAATAGAAATGGGAAATGAAGGATAACAAGGATACTCTATTTGCCATTTCCTCGGATTTTTCTCATGTCCAAGTCCACTTGCCAAAAATATTGAAGGTAGAAAAAAAGTAAAAGAGGCCGGAAATTTCAAAATTTAAAAGCAGTTTATTCTGTATTCTGTATAACAGAAAAAGAAAAAAAAAGATTGAATATTGATTATGATGTAATGCACTTTTTCCTTCATGCTCTCTGTCTTTTCTTTGTTCGGGGACAATTTGAATTCATATTTCCTAAATCTCATAAATCGTATGAAAAATCTGCAATCGACAGTATTTAGAACTTAAAGATTATTGATTGTATTTTTAGAAAAAATACTGCAAAAAATCCACTAAAATTTTTTTAAACTAAATACTCTACAAACAGAATAAAAGTTCTGTAGATTTTCGATTTTTTTGCTTTTAGACTTGCAATTTTAGACTTTTGTATCTTGAATCTTGAGTTTTCTCTTGTGCGTGATTTACGATTTATGACGCTGATTTTATTTTTGCCTCACAACTTGAATTATGATCATTGTCAATTTTGTCGTTTGGACACATATTTTTGCTACAGATTTTAATGCTCAATGGAATTTGGATGTACAGATAATACTGAGTACTTTTTCTGCTTTCTGCTTAATGGTCCAACATTCTGCATTCTACATTCTACATTTTACCTTCTTTGGACGAGTTGAAGATTATTCAGAGAACTTTTGAACTACAACTAAACTATGAGCTGCTGAGAGCTGAGAGAGAATGTGAAAGTGTCTCCAGAGGACATAAAAACAGAGAGGGAGGGAGCAGAAGATCCATTAAGCGATTAGCAATTAGTAGCCAAAGTGATGAGAGTGAAGCAGAAAATAAGCTCAGAGCTTTTTGGCCCTGTATTTTCTTATGATTTAGATGGATACAAATGTAAAATAGAGGAAACTTTGATTAGTATAATAAATATTATTTACTATTTACTATTGACAGAGTACATACATATGCCATGTAAAATGTAAATGTGTAACATATAATATATAATATACAAGCAATGACATAGTTCATTATCATTACCAATTACAAAATTGAATACCTTTATGAGTTATGGGCAAAATAATACATGTATAAATAAATAAATAAATGGTGCTCTGTTTGACATTTGACATTTAGGATTTATGTACAAAGTAACTGGTATAGAGTATAGAGTATGGAGAGCAGTGTACTAGAGACTAGAGGAATAGTTGATGCTGATTACACAGGAAAAAACCTAATATTCTCATGACTCAAAACAAAATTGATTTTTAATTTGTATATCCCAATTCACAACTCTTACATTTCCCATTCTGGATGTTTACTCGAGTTTTGGATTCAGATTTGAAAATTCGGATCACAGGAAATTGTGAATTTTGAATACTCTCTCTAGATAGATTGTAGATTGTAGATGAAATTGGGAAGTGAACCATGTAAAATGTAAAATGTACAAATGGATTCATGTTTCCTCATGATATTGGAGATAAAACGAAATTATTAATTTATTTTCCTAACTTGATTTCATTTGATTCGACTTGATTCGTTTCAAGTTGTAATTGATTTGATATTTGATTCTAATGAATAATTCTCTATATATTCGTTGCGTCTAAAACAGTCAGAACTCCAAATAAACTTTAGACATCATAGACGTCACAGAATTAGAAATCAAAAATCAGGTATACTCTGTATAAGAGAGAGAGAGAGAGAGTAAAGGTCATTTAACTTTTCTTTTCAAGCTGAGTGCTGAGAATTATTCCCTAAAAAGTTCTCGTTGATATCATGCAGAATACAGATATCTTTTGGTTTTTGCTACAATCCTGCTGATTCATAAAATAATATCCAAACTAAAATTACATAAAAGGATTAAAATGGTGTGCGTACTTACATTAAAATGAGCGGTGAAAGCTCGACAGTGGGATGAGAAAGAGTCTTCTGGGTCCATCAACATACTGTTTGAGTAGATTCCAGACCCTCCCCCCTTCCCCTTGGATGAGCCCACATGATGAGAATGTGAATGAGGCACTGGCGTTTTCCTTCCACTTCCGAGGGAGGTAGAAAGCCCTGCGGGTGCCGCATAGCCGCCACCCACAAGAGCCCCTACACCCACACTCTTCCCTCCCCCTTGATGTAGTTGTTGTTGTTGTTGCTGCTGTTGTTGTTGTTGAAGTTGTTGGTGGGATTGTTGAGCTTGCTGTTGTTGTTGTTGTTGTTGCTGCTGTTGCTGTTGCGTTTGAGGTTGGGTAGAGGATGGAGGAAAGGTAGATCTGGACATGGGATAATATTGAGAATAGGTAGGTTCGGAGAAGGTGGGGTCCATCGAGGTCAAACTGATGGCGGGAAGAGCATAGTCTTTTGGCAGTATGGAGGATGAAGGCTGATTTGCACCTGGTGCTCCAGGCGGCCCGCCCTGGGTAGACCATTGACCTTGCTGAGCCGCAGCATTAGCGGCGGCAGAGGAGGAGGAAGCACCAGCAGATATCCACGGCTCTAAAGTCCGGGCTATTTCTTGCTTATATATCGACTTTATTTGACTACTCTGACCCGGTCTGTAAGAAAAAACAAGATGATTTCATTTGTCAAATTCACATGAACTAAAATAATAATATTATTTATCAATTATAGTAATAATAATAATAATAATAATTATTATTTATTAACTGTTTAATAATTGATAATTCAAAATAGGCACAGGAGTAACTTTTAAAGCTTAAATGTTTCCCAACATGACATTTAACATTTAAAATGTAACATGAGGCTAAAGCTGGTGGCTAAAGGTTAGAGGTGAAATGTGGGATTGCAATTTGCCTTTGAAAATTGACTCAATGTTCAATGTGGTGATGACAGTGTCACGGGATTGCCAATTGCCATGCTGTGCTCTGCTCTGCTCTGCTTTGGTTTGAATTGAATTGAATTGCTTTGCTTTGGTTGACAGCTGGCAGCCTCGCCTCGCCATGACAAGAGAGAGAGTTACGAATTACGAAAGGAGGAGGAAAGTGAGAATTTCATCTAGTTCCATGTTTAGGTGGTTCCAGTCTATTTATTTATAACTGTATACGTATTACATGTACATTGCACATTGTACATGGTATATAATGTATAATCTAGGTGTATCTATTTATTTGTGTTTTGACACCCGTGGCGGCTCCCGTCACCGCTTGTCCTCATTTCATTTCACTCCGTCATACATTTTCCTTTTCTTATTTCCTCTTTCCCATTCCATCTCCCATCTCCCATCTTTCCTCTTCCCTCTTCATCACTGACAAAGTGGATGTGTACTGTGTGCTGCGAACAATGTACACGATTCCTACTGGCTTGTTGGACCTCTTTTTGGGCCTGGGTTTGGAGTTTGGATTTGGTTTTTGTGTGTTGAAGGTTGAAGGAAAACATGACAAACAATTAGATGAAAAGGGGAGGCTTTAGGAACTGGGCCCATGTATTTTGTACTGTATATAACTTCATCTGCAATCTACATTAATGTTGAACAAGTAATTCAAACCAAAACAGGAACAGACGAACAAAAAGCATAAGAATAAGGACAAGAACAACAACAGTTGAACACACACAGACAGACACCGACAGGGAGGAATTAATGGAGAGAAAATGAATTTCACCAGTAATAATAATAGCAATAACAATATTAATAATAATAATGATGATGATATTTTGTTAAGGGAGGTGTGAAACAATAAGAAAAACAATAGAGTGTCAAGTGTTGAATGTGCCGAATGGAAACTGCTGTGCTGTGAATCTGGGACATTTAAAGGATTTTCCTCAAATCCAAAGACAAGCAAGAGAAAGGAAGAGAAGAAGAAGAAGCAACAGCTCGGTACTCGGTACAAATACTCATCTGCAGTACGAAATGTACACGGTACACTGTATTCTTGTTTCTTGTACACACCAAGAATTTATGTGGAGGATAAAGCCGAGTTGTGAAAGTAAAGGTAGAGCCATGAAATTTTAATCGAGCATTTCCCAAATGAAATTCCCAGAAGACAACACACGGGTCGGTTTTCGGCTACTGACAAGACGCCACCACACCGACATCACCACACACACACACAAATACACAACTACAGGCACACAATGACACAAAGTAAAAGTACACATTACACATACATACCAATTTCTATTTCCCATTCTCCATCCTCCATCCTCCATTCTCCATTCCCAACGTCCGCTCTCACCACTTTCTCCAACACTTTCCCATACTTTCTCTACTTTCCCCTTTCCAATCATATTATTTCCCATCCGCGTGTGTGATGTAATGAATTAGAGACTGTCAAACTCCTTGTAAATGATATCAATATTATATTATCATCAGAATCACATGTAGGAATTGCTCTATACTTTTTGTACGTGGTCTCTTATATTTTTGTATTTGTAATTTGTATGCACAACGGAGGATTGGTCTGCAGGACTTTCTTTATGTCGTCCCAAATTCTTCATGTCAAGTACAGTCATCCCATAAAGTAGAATAAAGAATCCTTTTATCGCTTTCATGAAATTGAAAATAAATCAGAAATGTACCATCAAATCAAACATCAAACCAAGCCAAACCAGAATTATGCATACGCAATACGCACTATGTAAATGTAGGCACAAGTTCACTAAGCAGCGATCAGTGGTTGATGTGATTCAAGATTCAAGATTCAAGATTGAACACGAAAAGAAATTTCTACACATGTAAATCTAAATTGTAAATAGGAAGGAAATGGAGAAACTCTTCTGTACAAAATCCAAACAACCATTTCTATTCCTTTTCGTCTTGGTATTCTTATTTATATTCGTATTCATACAGGAGAATTTATTTGACTTCCGCCTCACTCTTGTCTTGTTCGTCCTCGTCCTCTCACTTTCGATTTTCCAGTCTCGCGTCTACAAGCTAGAGTTTTCAAGTTCTTTTTACCGTATCGTATCTTATCGTTGAGGACAAGAGTTGAGTGAAAACCTGTGAGTGAGAAGTAAGAAAGTTGGCAAGAAAATATTTGGAAAGGAAAAAAATTGAGCCTGTTCTGGTTCTAGGTCTGAAGAAATAGCCTGCGCAGTCCAATCCAATCTACTCGTCTTTCATATTTCTACATGGTCCTTTCACCTTTCACATTTTTGACATGAGTTGTCATACAACTGCAGAAATATAAAGTATGAAATAAAACAGAGTTTAAAATAATGTACATACATTTTTGGTCGTGTTTTGTTTCGTACACATTTTGGGTTTTGTGTGTATATTTTGCCAATTTGTCCACCTTCTTATTACGATTCGACACCAGGAAATCATTCAAGTCGTCCCATGTCAATTTCGATTTCAATTTCAATTTCAAGCCTTCAAGTCAAATTTAATAGGGGAAAAGAATACCAAACAACCAGGAACAAACGTAGTGCCTATAACATTCTAAATTCTAAATACATAATGGAATGAGGACTTGATGCTTTAAAACTTTGTGGGATGGGAAATGGGAACCAAGCCCAGGGGTATTTTTAATGAAAGACATGTATAAACATCTACACATTCTACACACACTATATGTCCAATACTAGGTAATACTACTACTACTACGGAGAGAGAGAGAGAGTGCAAAAGAGTCAAAGGGAGGGAAATGCTTCACTTTCATTATTTCCTCAAAACTTTCACCACGACTTTCTCTCCAAATTTCATTTGCACTTTTCTTTCACATCTCCGCTTTTGTCTTTCCCTTCCTCTTTAGAATATTTTCCCAACCTCACAAGTTCACAAGTGGGACAAGAAGAAAAAGAAGAAGAAGGAAAAGAAGGAAAAGAAGGAAAAGAAGGAAGGGAGAAAGTCAATTCATTTGTTGAATGTTGAACAAAAGTTCCTTCTTCCTACGAATCTAGGAATCGTTTCTTCTTTTCTTTCTTTTCTCTTTGCTTTTGACTTTCTATTTTCTATTTTCTATACTTTTGTCCCTTGTTTCTTGAATTTTATTCTACTGTAGACTGTAGACATTTAAATTTCAATTTGATTCCTGCTTGACTCCTGTTTCCCTATTCATCACAATCATCATCATCGTCATGATGATGATGATGATGGCTTTCCTTTCTCTCTCCTTCTTTGTCTGTGTTACACAAGTTTTCCTCACCGCAACGGAGAACTGAGAACTGAGAGGAAGATGACGGGCCAACAGCCTGTAATTAACTAATGCATCGGAATCAATATTAACATTTTACTCCAACACGTCCGTTGGCAGGTTAGTGCTTTCACCAACACCGTGCTTTCTCCTTCTATTTCTCTTCCACTTTTATACCTTTACGTAACCACTTTCTTCCTCCTCGTCTTCATTATTTCGTGCTGTATCTATGTGTAATAATGTATAAAGTATGATTTACATTGCACATTATGCATATTATATACATATTACATATTATACACTTGTGGTAAAAGCATGAAAGCATCATATTTAAGCTCCTTAAATAATCCTCAAAACTTTCCCCCGCTAAATTAAATTCATTCCTCTTCCCCTCTCTTCCCGTCGGAACAAGTAGACAAGTAGCAAGGACCAAGGAGAACCATCAAAAACAAGTATACAAGGCAAAGAAGAAGGAGGAGAAGAAGAAGAAGGGCAGAACTTGGTATGAGAAATGAAATAGTCCAGTCTTTTAGTTATTCAACATCCAACATCATAAATTGTGTCGAATATGCACAGGTTTAACATTAAACACTCTAAACTTTCTCCAGGTTCTTCAGGTTCTCGAGGTTCCCAGTTTCTCACTTTTCCATGCTCCAGATTCAACACAAATATTGCATCATCGTATTTATCATTAACTTTACTCAATTAAAGCAAGTCCCCATGTCAGTCAAACATTTTTATTACTCTAGCTAAGAACAGGAGAATGGGGAGAAAATAGGAAAAGAGGGAAAGAAAAACCAGTGTACACTGCATATTTACATCAGTATACATAATACATTATACATCAGAGCTGGAAGTTGGAAGATGAAAGATGGAACACATTTCTGGCAAAAGTTGGGAATTTTTGGAATTTCCTTCCACCTTATTTTCTTGTCAGGTGACGGTGCACACTGGATTGAAAAAATTGTGAGTTTTTGTAGGTTTCATGTTTGGTACTACCAAATACCAAATGCAGAAAATACATAGTCTCCTTGTCCTTGTTCATATAGTTTATACATAGTTTATCTGTACATGTACACACAAGTTTTTATTCTGTGGATTTATATTTCATGTACTCGGGCACTAGTCACATTGAGCAACAAACAGGGAGCAGTCAACAGTGAAGAGTTGTAAATTAATATAAAAAGCGGAAGAGAAAATAAGCGAGGGAGCGACAGAGTGAATTGACAGGTAGACGAAGGATCGGGAAGAGGTAAAAGTAAAAGTAAAAGAAAAAGAGAGAAGAACAAAAAAGTAAAAGCGTTCCAGTAAAAATTCAACATTCAACATTGAACATTCAGCATTCATCGTGTAGTTAGTAGTTAGTGGGATGTATTGTTTTGGCTCCGTTCTTATCCAGCCTGTTCGTGTTTTCCTGGGTACTTTCTCCTTTCTCCTTCCTCACTGTGAGCTTGAGTTGTATACAATCTAAAACATACAGCGTTCAATGTACAATGTACAGTGTACATGGAATAATATATTGAATGGGATGTACATTGTACAATGCACTTTGTCTGCCTTGATCAAATTGAAAAACAAACAAATCCATCTTTCCGTGTTATACTCTCCCTCGCTACTCCTTCCTTCCCACTCCCACTTGCTCTGCTTTCTCCTAGTCTAGTCCCAAACAGTCAATAACAAAGTAGACAATAGAGGATGTACAATGTACAATGTACAGTGCTTGTTGTGCATTGGGCATGTATCTACAATATACACTCTACGTTCTATATGTAAGTAAAAAAACACGGAGAAAGAAAGACACCAGAGATTTACTTTCGTAGTACTTTACTTTTAGGAAAAAAATACCCAAATAAAAATATGCAGATAGACAGGACAGGATTTTGGAGATAGAAAAAAAATAAGAAAGAAGAGAAAAATCCGCGCGGATGATACATCTATCTACTTATTTCCACACATGAACATTACACTCATGTAAAATGTAGATACAATCTACCATCCATAATGCACAATATTTATACTATATCCAATACGCACATAGGTACAAGGTACAGTATTTTGTTCCTCTCTTTTTGAATTGAATCTCGAATCTTTTAGATAGATTCGTAGTGGCAGTGGGAATTTAATGTAAAGCTCCATTTGCCTCTCCATGTATTTTTTTTTCATTTTATATTGGTATAAAAATCCCACCGCTTCTGTATATAATATATTTCCACATGTGTATTTTGTATTTTGTCCTGTGTGAAGATAGATAGTGGAGGATGTACTCCTGTTTTTTGGGTAGTGTATTTGGTAGTTGGGACTCCAGGCTCACAAATGTGTGCAGTGTGCACTCACAAAACGGGAGAAAATACAAGAGTACAAGAGTACATGTGATATTGTACTGCACAGTACACAGACACCACTTAACCTACATGGGAAAAAAGTGTGGGTTGTGTTGAGTATTGAGTATTGAGCTCTGGATGGAAGATCCGGAGTTTGGATTCGAGATTGCAGACTTATCCTTAGATGGCTAGTTGTTGGTTGTTGGTTTTTGGTCGTCGGTTGTAGGTTATCGATGCATGGCGAATAAGGAAAACATGCTAAAACTGAAACTGAGTTAGGATGGTGGTGAATCTAGAATCTAGTCATAGTATTTTTCATCTGCGTGTATAGTTTATAATCTCTCGTATGAACTTTGAGCGTTGAGGAAAAATGTACAAAATGTGAAGGAGTAGCTTTTATACATGTATTTTATATTATGCATAAAAGAGGGAAAAGTGGGGAAAATTTCTATCAGAAATGACAATGATGTTCTATGATCTATGATCTATGTTGTACAACGGGCATTAGGAAGTAGGAATAGGCGGATTGACATTTCTGTGCATACATAAGTGGAGAAAAGCGCGGCGGGATGCGGGACTTGAATGGAGAGTTTGCATAAGATAGATGGATACATAAAAGATAGATAATAAATAGATATAGATTGTAAATATTTCATGCATGTAGATGTGGATGATATATTATATATGGTACAGATAATAGAAATGTAAGAGAGCTAGGACTAAGAATGATGGAGAAAAGTATTACCGGATTGGATATCCCATGTGGGTAATGGCAGTCAGCCTATCGATCAGTGGATAAGCCAAGTCGAGGAAGTCGTACTTTGCAGTATTTGAGACGGTGGCACACATGGTCAGATGAAGTTTGATGGTCGGCAGGACAGAACGGAGTTGAGCTAGTTGACCTCGAATCACTTTGTCCTTACTCTCCATTTGGCTGCGAATCCCAACAAAAAAACCAAACCAAAATAAACAAATAACAATTAGACATACACATTCATCAAATTCCAATACACACATCATACTTTCTATTAATAATAAACAATAATAAAGAGTCTCTTCATAAATGTACCTACTACTACAATTTATAATTATCATATCATCTGTCTGTTTGTTTGTTTTTTTGTTTTTTTGTTATGTACTGGTTTTGTTGAAGTCAATTTTACTAGAATGAAATTGTTTACTCAATCTTTATTTCTTGTTTTTCGGAATTTATATTTTGACATGGTATGTGGTGTGGCATATGGCAAGTGTGTACACATTTAGAGTGTGGATTGCAGAACAGAATGCTCTCAATTGATTTCTACCGCAATATTTCCATGTTCATCTAATGTTTAACCCTTGGTCTCTGGAGCATCAAATATTGACCTTATCTCATCTTCACTTGATGGTCGCTCAAGGCAAAATGTATCTTGTGTGTTGTGTGTTGTATACTGTAGTTTGTATTTTGTAGACTCTAGATCCTGTAGATACCAGACACTAGACACAAAAGGCGGCCGGATTTCCTCTCACATCAGCAGCTAATACAAATTTAATTTGTAAAGATAATACACACAAAGTATATAATATGTAGTGCACATTGCACACAGTCCGTCGTACATTGTACACAAGAAAAATGAAGTGGATGTCGGAAACCGGATGTCAAATGTCGGATATTGGAAATTGGAACTGGAGGAAACTGGACAATGGAACATAACATAGGAATTCAGTATAAAGTATAATGTACCTAATGTACATGGATGCAAAGGACTATATGGATCTTTAAAAGTATTCGTTATAAAAGCTGGGTTGGAATTTCTTCTTTATTCTACAGTTTTTCTTGTTCTTGTTGTTCTTTGATTCATTTGGGTTAACTGATTTTTGCGCCTCAAAATTCCAGCAAAGTGCTATTATAGTTCAAAGTTCAAATCTCTGGTTTGGTAAAATAAAATCAATTGCTATAGTTGATCTCGTATCAGATACAGGATACAGGATCTGATCTCATTGGATGGATGAAAAAATGAATGGCACCAAGGATTGTACATTGGAGATTGAATCTTGGAGATTATATGGTTCATCATGAATCATGAATCTAGAATCCTCTTTGCAGAAAATTGTGTACTCAAAATACTGGAAAAAATCTGACATCCGACATCCGACATCAGCCATCGGAATCTGACTATAGAATATAGAATATACAGTATGAAATTCATGCATGTGTACACTAGACCTTTGCATTTTGACAACTTTTTTGAAAATCCAAAGTGCGACCCCCTCAAATCGTTCCTTTTGGAGTAGAAACCAACCTCTGAAAATATGAGTCCATTAAAATTAGGT
>JABASP010002643.1:0-18688 GCA_019776565.1 Sminthurinus signatus | reverse complement strand
AACCCGAAAACAGATGCAAATAAATAGATAGAACGAGGCTTGTTCGTCCGTGGTTTTTCCAGGAATTTTTTACACAGATCAAAGATCAACCATCGCGGCGTAAATGTCTCATGTGTGGTGTCTGTTGTGTGTTTTGTTTTGTTTTGTTGTACATTGTACATACTTGTGTTTATCTCTGTTCTGTGTAGATACACTCTTTACTCTTTACATTTTTATCTTCCGACTGCGGTCTACTGTCGGTTCTCAGAATTTCTCTCGTATTCGTGTTCGTATTAGACGCATATCTCAAGATCATCATCAGCTGCTTCAACTCTAAACTCTGTAGAATGTAGAAGCTTCAACTTTGTTTTTTGCTTGACATTTCACATACATTTTACATCGACTGCTGAATCTACTGAGGCTTTTACAGACTACAAAAAAGAGTAAGGAAAATAAGAGGATGGCGTGCTTTTGGTAGATTGTAGATTGTAGATACACTGTACATTGTACATTGTACATGAAATGGAAACGACAGCAGCACTTTTCTCTTGAAGCTCTATTTTTTTCTATTCTTTTTTTTACTCAATCTAGATTCCAGAATCCCGAGTAATAGAAATCCGCGCTGTTCATGTTGATATTTTGTATTTTGTAGTGGGATCGTGTTCTGGATACTTGAACAGACAGAAAAAAACAGACTTTCTTTGATCCACTCTGCAGTCTATAGTGTTGTGTGCTGTAGTCCATTGTCCATTGTCCAGTGTCCAGTCTACTGTAGTTCCGCGTGCCCTCCCACAGTCAGCCATTACGGAAGCTGAAAATCTGAAAGCTGGAAGCGGTCAACAGCCACATGGAGAAAAAATGGAAGAGTCAAGTGCATTAGAGAGTTGCGATTGATATGATATTGAAAATTGAAATGGAATGGAGAGGAATTTGGAAAGATAGGACTCACACATACATTTGACATTTGTACTCTCTGTTCTCTTCTCATGTCTCTTTTATTCTTTCTCTTGTCGCCTGTCGCATGTCCTCTCAAAGTCCACAGACAAAATGAAAGAAAAACGAGACAGAGTAGAATAATAATAATAATGATCAACCAACAAAAACCAATACAAATACAGTTTTTTTGCAGAGTTCAAAGAACACATTTCAATCCTCAAGACTCAATACATTTTGAATTGTGAGGAGAGAAAAATATTAAATATTAAATATCAGTGTTCTAGTTTTCATCATATTTTTTATATTTTACTAATATTTTTTCATATGAAAAATCCCCATGCTAAATTTAAAAGGTACAAGTAGATTTTAGATTTAGAATGTTCTGTTAAATTAACTTGTATAAAGAATAAACATGATAAATAAAAGGTACAGAGTAAATCCTTCGGTAGAGAACTTGTAAAATGTAAAGTGTAAGAAATTGGAGCCAATTTGACTATTGGGCGGCGGAAGCAACCGCTACCGCCTTCCCGCTATTCGTAGTTCGTAGTTCGTAGTGTGAAGTTTGTGTAGCGTGAAGTAATGATATGGCACATTGATTTTATATAGACCTACTCTAGATTCTAGATTCTAGACTCCACACTCCACACGACGCGAAATGAAATAAAATGACTGAAGGAGAGAGAAACAAAAGATACAGACTCGGATTCAAGATATATAAAAGACACAGGAACATTGAACATTGAACAAGAAGCAAAAGGAGGAGGTTAACATTTCACGTACTCTTGACTCTTGACTCTTGAATATTGTCTGTCCTCAATCCATGAAAGCACAATTGTAAATCTTAATGCACAATATCATATACAAATATCTACACAGAGTACGGAATACGGAATACGGAGTACGGAAATGTAGCAAGTCCACTCGCTACATTTACCCCGTTTACCCCATCATACATCATATCGTATCGTATCGTATCATTGCATAAGATAGAATTATCCTGTACTTCGTACTTTGTACATTTATCTAGAATCTAGAATCTAGAACACAAATAGACAATGACAATGACAAAGACGAAAACGACGATAAAGAGTTTCTTTGTTTTGTTTTTGTTCCTGTCATTTTGTGTTTTGTGTCTGCATAAAGAAGCTTAAAGTACTAGTAGTTTTTGATACAGTCTTCATTCTTCATGATGTACGAGTATAATGATACTTGATTCTCCATTCATTCATAGTAAATAGTAAATCCGTGGACAAAATTTATTTATAGTGAAATTGTGTAGAATGTAGAATGTACAGCTATAAATATAAAATATACCGTGCAATTCATTTTGGCCAAGTAGTATAATTTATTCTAAATCTCCATTTTTAGTTTTGTTTTACGCGAGACTAAAATCCTTTCTTTTGTCATTTGTCTTGATGCGTGTCTCGTGCCTCGTGTCTCATGTTTTACATGTGCGTGAGGAAGATGAAGATGAAAATGAAGGAAGTAGTAAAAAAGTAACGGAAACCTTGAATTTGAATTTTGAATCTCGACTTTCATTTACTAGTTTCTGTATCTTACTCAAGCTCAAGCTTTAGAGAAATTTTCAATTTGGGACCCGGAAAAGTAGTAGAAAAGAAGTATAGAAAAACTATAAAGAGAAAAGACGCATCTGACTTTTACTATGTAAATTGAGGCAGATTTCTAACAACAATTGGGCTCGTCTGGCCTGATTTTTAAGTCTCAAGTTTCAAGTTTCAAGTGCTGTCCAGCATTCCAACTCCAAATATTGTACAAATGGCTCTGAATGCTTTCTCTCTTCATGTTTGATGCTTGATGCTCGAGGAAAGAAAGTTGACACAGAATGCAGAAGTTTACTGCGTGGAAAATGGGATAAACTTGTACGCTGTACGTTGTACGCACTCGACTCGACTCGACTCGACTTGGAACTTGGACTAAAAACAAAAGCCAACTTATGAATGAATTTAGGATATTTTTGGACAGCGTACAACGGCCAGTTTTGTACCCTGCCAAAAAAGAAGCATGTTTCTGGTTCCTCTCGTTTCTCGTAGAAATGTGTGTATTCTGTACAGTGTATTCTGTATAGTGACCTAGAAATTCTACATTCTACACTCTACACGAGGAAACGGCCAGAGAGCCTAAAGCAAAAGCATAAAGCTATCCAGATAACTATACAGAATACAGAATATACACATCAAGTCGAGTGGAGTGGAGTGGATTCAAGTAGAATTTTTCTCTGTCATTTTTTGTCCGTGTCATGCTAAAAAAAATAAAAGCGGAAAAGTGTCGAGTGTGGAGTATCGGTGTGGAGTGTCGAGGGTGGAAATAAAGAGACTAGTGCAAAAAAAAGTAACTCCACGCAAAAGGGAATAAAAATCTCATAAATAGTGAATGACCATCCGCCATCGGCATCCGCATCGGTCCTCCATCCTCCGTTTTGTTTTTTGTACGTCTAAATTCAAAATGACAACTAACAAATGACAAATAGCAAATGACAACCATTTTTTTACGACAGGAGTTGACGATGTTTCAAAATGGTTCATTTTCTCATGTGGTCAATTTCATTAGATTTATTGGATTGTTCTCTGGTTTAGATTCCTTTGTAATAAACTACACTAATAAAATGTACAGCCATTAAATATCAAATATGAACCATCAACAATCAACAATCAACACTCAAAGGTTTGATTTCAAAGTGGGAATTGGAAATTGGAATAAAACATAAAACATAAACATAAAAGAAATCAGGTACTTTTGTACATTGTGCAAAAAAACACTCAACGGGACTACAAATTATCAAGTATCAAGTGTCCCTTTCTTTTTCTGTTTTCTAATCATGTGGATCTAGAAATCTAGAATGATCATGATTCTGATGCTGATGCTGATGTAAAAGTATTTTTGCTTTTTATATTGTGCACATAAAACTGTGACTGGATTAAGATCCACTTGGAATTGGAATTCTGATGATGAGTGAGTGCTTTGTATTTTCTTTTTGGTATTTTACTACTCAAATAAATAAATTGGAAAGGTTCATTCTTGTTTCATTACTCGTTTTATTTATTTATTAGTTTACTCCATTAAAATCAGAATTACGAATTGTGAGTGCATTTGCAATTTTTACAATGTACATTGTACACAGTACACTTCATAAAAGCTTCAAAACAAAGTAAAAAGTTAATATTCTCGTGCAAAAAGAAAGAAAGAAAGTAGCTTAGATTTTTCACATCACCTGAAACCTGAATAAAGAATAGAAACATTTCCCAGGATGGAGCTCAATATCTAGAAATATAGAAATCTAGAATGTAGAATGTAGATTGTTTATTTACTTATATGGTTGGATATGGCGTCCTCAGATTTACGATTTACGACCACAGACGAAAGATGAATGAGATGAGAGACTATGGAAATAAAAATAAAAAATTTACCTACATTCTACATTCTAAATTGAACATTGAACAAGATTTGATATATTTGATAAATTTGATTTTTCATCCATTTTTTGATCCTTTTCCCAGACCAAGCCAAACCAAAGCAGACGATAGATATCTACAATCTCCACATTTACACTGACACAGAAAATAGAAAGAGACAGAAAAGATGGAGCATGGGAATTGGAATTGCGATCTTCCGGCTCGTCGACTCTAGGCTCTAAATTCTAGATTCTATGTACGCTGTAGGTTTTAGATTTTAGATTTTAGACCTGTATCAAAAGTCAACAGTCACACACAAGACACAAGACACAAGCCCACAGCACAAAGCACAAAGCACAAACAAGGAGCATTACACGTAGATCTGTCCTGTTTCTCTCCGTTTTAACAGCTCCCACGGGATTCTCAAGACACAAGACACAAACCTCCTCAATCCCTTTCCCCTTTTCCTACATCCTTTTCACAGTCACAGTCACATTCACAATCAGATTTCTCTTCTTCCTCGTCCTCGTCTTGTTCTTTGCCTTTGTCTACTTCTAACTCTGACTTTTACTTCATAAAAATTTTGTATTCCTTCCACAGGGAAAATATCGAACATCGAATCCATGTCATTGCACTTTTTCCACGTATTTTTTTATCGAGCTTTGACTTTACTATTGACTATTGAACATTGAACTGTTTTCACAGGGGAAAAAACTGTAGTTTGACCTCAAAAATAAATATTCTGTGCAAGTCAGCAAACTTTGCAAATTGGAAATTGCATAGGCACAAGCACATTGTAGAGTGTAGATTCTAGATTCTAGAATGAAGATACCTTCAACAAAATACTTGTAGAGGAAACATGTACATTGTACATCTATTTTCATTGGTAGATAGTAGACAGCAGGCCCAAATTAAACCATTTAATGGACCATGAGCCAGCTTTCTTCTTTGTCATCAAGGAAAATAGTCATCGAGCTTACACTGGGCTTTTAATATTTTTTGGTCTCTTTCATACCTCTGCTTTTCTTTTGTGGATTGTGGATGTTTCATCTAATTTAAAATTGTGTGACATTATTTTTTGCATAATCTGTACATTTTGTACTTTTTGTATAAAATTGTGGTTCAAAGTTCACATTTCGCATCTCACAGCTTACAGCTCACAGTAAAACCCAGGATCCAGGATATTACAATTTTCCGCCGTTTGTCTCTCATCTCTGAACTCTGATGAAAAATGAAAAGAATGAAAGACGAAATTCCAAATGTTGGATTCTATTACATTTTACATTACATTTTACATTATATTTTTATGGAGGAAATTTGTTCCGTATTCCGCCAAAGTTCTAAGTTCTAAATGTGTAAGACAAAAATTGAGGTCCGTTGCCCTGTGCTATGCGCTATGCTTTAGCGTTGTATTGTAGAAAGCTCTGATAGATCTGATGTTGAAATGAGGGAGAAAAATAGTCGGAGAGATATACAATTTTGTGTATCAACCGGAGAACAGAGTGAACAGTGAACAATGAACAGTGTACATGGAATTTAATACAGTTTTAATGCTGTGCTTTCTATTCCGGTCAGATCGAAGGAGTACACGATTCAGGATTCACGAAACACGATAGACGGTAGACGGTAGACGACATGTCCACTTTTCTACCAGAACTGGATGCACCAGAAACATCACCGAGAGATTGCAAAACTATCCTCAAAATTCTGTTTGAAATTCCAGTCAGGATAAAATTACTTCTTGGTTTGTTGTCTGTTGTGTGTGTATCTTGTGTCTTGTGTATTATACATTTTACATTATGCAGAGTACTATCTATATTTTCAATATTATTGCACCACTATAAACTATAAACTAAAATATAGCTTTTACCTATAGAAATACTAGATACAAAAGTCTCGCTCAATTTCACAACTGAACACACATTCCTTTTCGCATTTGTATTCGCTTTCCTTTTCATATTTCGTATTTGTTCATGTATTTAAATTATTTATACAAAATATATTACGAACAAATTTTTTCACTTGCGTTTTTTTCGTATTTTTAAACAAACAGTTGAAAAACTGAGGAAAAACGAAAGTCAAAGAAAAAACTGATAATCATTTTTACATTTTTTCTTTTTATTACACAGCCCAATTTTTTTACAATCCAATCATTTTTAACTCTTGTTTTTTTATGATTTGGATTTGGAAATCACATCAAATTTTTTGCTCCTCTCAGTCTGCAAGTTTCCAAGTCAGGTCTCAGGTGAATCTTTGGATTGGAATTCTGAATTTGGAATTACTTGCTCAAAAAGCAAAAGCAAGATGCAAAAATAAAAAATATATGTCATCATCCATCCTGAATTTACGACTATGAGCTTTTTTTTCAATGCTCTGCTTTCGGAATTCTACATTCTACATTTGGAGAGTAAATTTCATAAAATCATGGGATAAAAAAATAAAAGGAATTAAACTAAATCTCGTTGCCCCCATTTTCCATTTTCAGTTCATAGACGAATTCAACTATAGCTTGTATTATGTACCAACAAAAGGTATCTTTTTACTTGTAAAAAATGGTTCAAAATTCAAAATCCAAAATGAAGTAAAAATACTAAAAGTTCGCCAATGTTTTCCGCTGCACTGCATTTTGATACTCTTTTGTCATTGTTTGCATTTTGTATTTTGCCTCGTTTCAAGAGTGCAGAAAACTCAAATGCACAACAGTGGAAAATATTACAAGTCTCTGGGAATTTATTTATTGGACTTGTCATTTTCAAAAAAATTAAACGACAAATTCAAACTCCTTATGCAGTCTCCTTGTAAAACAGAAAATGCAAAGACAGAAGGAAAGAAAGAAAAAAAGAAAGAGTAGAAAAGGGTAGTTTGAAGATGGAGAAAAATACCAAGTACAAAATACAGTAAAGAGTAGAGAAAGAAAAGAAAAGGATAAAAAACCTTTTAGAGTCAACAGTCAACAGTCTGCAGTTAGCGCGCCTTTCATTTCTCGTCCTCGTCGTTTTGTTTTCTTTATGTCTTCCTGTTGACAGAGACACAGTTTAGCCACAGTCGCAGCTCCCCACTGAAAGTTGATACTGAATTCTGGCTTCTGAATTCTGAATGCAGGAAAGAAAGCGATACAAGTGCAATTACTTTCCCCTACATTTTCTTTTATACTTTGTACATTGTACATAGAAATTTATTCTGGATGCATTTTTCTTGCTCTTTAAGAACTACGAACATTCAGCTTTTTCAACAGTCGTGTCTCGTAGCTCGATTCTCGATTCTACATTCTACATTTCAGAATATCCTTTAAATGTCAACTTTTTCGCGTCCATCCAAAATCCAAAAAGACTAATGCATCTACATATTTTACACATGACAAAAATAAGATACAAAAGCATCTTTTATTCTTTTAGTTTTTTATTTTTTCGTGAAAAACAAGAAGTGATATTACTGTGTTGTGTGTAGTAAAAGAATATGTTTTTAGAGCACAGAGCTTAGTGCTCAGTGCTCAGTATAATTGTATGGTACATACGAGTGAATGAATGAATGAAAAAACTATAAAAGAGTACAACTACTATAATATCAGTATACAAAAGGAAAATACTGTGTAAATAGCAAACAGCAAATACCACCAAAAAAATAAAAGGAAAAGGTCGGTTTCTTTTGGGTTTTTGGTTGATTTTTTGGTATACATTTGATATGTGATATTTGGTTTTGGTTTGGTATTTGGTATTTGGTATCTTTCCAGAGAGGAAAGAAGGGAAAAGGGAAAAAGGAGACTTAGATTAATTTCATTTCCTCCTACAACTTTGTCCTCTTTCCCTTTCTCATTTATTCTCTCTTTCTCTGTTCTCTCATCTCTCATGAATGAGAGAGAAAGTGCAGAGCATTTTGCGTCCGTGCCATAAAATAATTTTGCTTCTTTTATACCATTTGAACCACACGAACCCTTGGAGAAATACATGGCAAATACATAATACATGGTGAATAAGAATAGCAAAGAACTGGAAACTGAAAGAATTTACTGGTCACCCTCAAAAGTTCAAAAGAAGAATAAGAAAAAGAAAAATTGTTCAAAGTCCTTTTTTATATCCGCCGGTCATTTCTCTCTCACTTTCTTTCTTTCCAGCTGTCTTTTTCTTTCACTTTCACTGTGTCTGTCTCTGGGAGTCTGGGAGTTTAGGGATCAACTGAAAAAATGAGCAAGTAAAAAAAGAGGGAAAGGAAAAAGTCAAGGCTTACGTTTTGTACATTTTGTACAAGGATGAACTTCATTAAGCAAAGACTTGGTTAATTTACGGGCTCACTGGGACAAATTCGTGGATTAAGGGGAGAATGAAAAACGGAGAAAGATGAAACGCTCTGATCTCTGATAAAATTGCTGGTAGCTGTTAACAAATGGCAACTGGAAAATGTTAACGCGTAGATACTGTGGATACTGAATACTGGAAAAAACGTGTGTCGTGGAACGTTTAACTTCTTTTGGTATGAAAAGAGACAGAGGATTATGTATTTTCTATGTTTCTACTTTTTTAAAAGACCACAGGAGAATAATGAAATAAATGAAACAAAAAACACAATAATGAAACAAGGCATTTTTGTACTTAATCTTTTAGCTTCTTGTTCCCTCTGTTTTTAAGATCTACATCTTTTAAAATTGGAAACTGAGGAACAAAAGTAGAATAAATAAAAATACTAAATAATAATTACCATTGAAAAAATTGGCGGGAAAAATCGGATTTTAAAATGATAAATATTAAAAAAAATGCATAAAATTATTGAAAATTAATCTCTGTCTGGATTCTGTATCTATAAAGCAGTTTTAAATTTCCCGCACTCTCATTGAAATAGTGAGATTGTCAGTATTTACAGAACTGTGTAAATTGTAATTTATAAGTGAAACGTGAGATAAGACACAGAAATGATAAGACGGAAGTCTATAAAAAGTATTTTAATCCAAAGATCCTGTAGATGCGGGAAAAGATAAAAAGGGAAAATCAATTATTTAATTAGGTTTCAAAATTCCAGCTTTTGACTTGTAGCCACAGCCACAGTAGATAACAAATACTATCATAGATAAACGGATTAGTATTTGTATTTGTACTTTATACATTTGTAAATGTCTCGTAGCAAGTAGAAATGGTACATGAAAAGGAAAATGAAAAACAAGGGACAATTTGATGAGAATTTTGTATTTGGTCTTTGGAATGTTATTATTATTCATGTGAGTGCCATCTGAGTCTTTTCTTTAATTTTCTTTTAAGAAAACTTTGGTATTTAGTGTTTGGTATTTGATATTTGATATTTGGTACTTGGAATTCAGACCAGGATTTTAATTAAATCGATATCAAATTGAAACTTTTTGTAGATTACACACACATCCTCCAATTTATTTTACACACGTTCTCTCCCGACTCTAGACTCGAAATTCGAGATTCGAGATTCGAGGAGACAAGAGTTAATTAACAATACACCATGTACATTTTACAGTCACATAGATTCTAGATTCATGTATTTTGCCCAGTTCCAGTTTCTGTGCCAGTGTCCACGGTTATGGAGAAAACTACTTATTGAGTTTCTTCAAAGCTTCAGAATCCAGAGTGCTCTGTCAATGCCGTTGGTCGTCACTTGGTTTTGGTTTTGGTTTTGCGACGTGTTGCGTGTTGCGTGCGACATAAGATGTAGAATGTGGACTGTGGACGTTTATTTGCGAATTATTCTGGATGTACGTTGTACATTGTACATCTTCAACCGAATGTTTAGTGTTTACTTTTACTAATACCAAACGCACCAACTTCATAATATTTTATGAGTTCTCAAAAAAACGTACACATTTACCTTTTTAATAGAACAAACAAAAAAGTGCGTGATATTTTTACCAAAGGAAGTTTTATGCCTCAAGTCTCAAGGTCCAAGGCTCAAAATATTTTACATTTTATGTCTAACTCTAAAATGGAGGTCAAGCATCAAGCATAATAAAGGTTTTATCAAAGGATAAAATGAGACAAAAGTAAAAAAGGGCATCAAGATACTATGAGATTTGAGGACATTTTTAGTTTTTAGATGTACAGAAAAAAATACAAATGTCTACAAATGCAAATGGGAAATATGTACACAAAAGCATACAGCAAGCTTTTTAGCATTAATTAGCAAGTAAAATTATATAATATGAAGCTATAGATATATTATATATTATTATATTATGCATTATTCAATGTAGTTGTGACGCTCAGACATGCATCGTATGTTAAATAAAGAAGCTTTTCACTTTCCTCTGTTTATTTACTTTTCTTGATTCTTCATTCTTCATTTTGTACATTGCACACTGTACACACTACACTTTACACACTAAACGAACCATACATTTCGCATTTCATATTCTACGCATGAGGCAGAAAAGGTTTCAAAGTGTACACACAACACAAATATTATGTACAAAGTACATATGTAGTACATAGACAGCCTTTTTTCATCAAGAATAAGTAAAACGATAAAACTTTTTCCATGTTTTTTTTAGTTATGGTGGTGGGAGGAAATGAGAAATGAAAAATGGGAAAAAGAAATATGACTGAAGAAAAAGATTCTTTTCAAATGTACGTATGTGTCTAAAAGTAAAACTTTTCAAGTTCTCTTCCTTGTTACTTGTTATTTTCGTCCTTTTACTTTTCATTTGTATTTAAAGTACTTACACGATACACAATGTATGAATGTATGAATATCTAGAATCTAGAGCATCTTTTAAACTTTTACTTTAGTGTTTAGGAACCAAATATTATTTATGGAACCTTGAGAAAGATATATAAAGTGTGTGTGTACTTTGTAGTTTGCGTGTTTTAAATAGTAAACATCATGCGGACACGTATTATCAATTAACGCGGCTGCACAAGAGACAAGGAGCATAAAAGTATAATATAATTTATACTGCACTCTATCTTCCATGATAAAAAACATGTAAAATGTAAAATTTCTATTTTGTTTAGACCTGGGAGAAAGGTGGAACACATATAACATGTAGTAAAAAGGAATATAAAATGCACACGATTCAAAATGTAGTAAATAGAAAATAGTAAAGGAAATGAAAAATATATAAAAGTTTATTCTCTTTCTTGGTTTCTTCATCTTCCATCTTTTCTGTTCCTGTATGAGCTAATTTTACTATACCTTTTCTAAGAATCCGGAAAAGATCCGTACATTCAATTTTCTTTTCAAATTGAATAAAAAAAAGAAAAATGAAATAGATGGTAAATATATTTAAAAATGTAGGGTAAAAAGTAAAAAAAGACCATCAAAGAAAACTGGTTGTAGATACAAATTGTAAATTGTGATATTTAGGAAGCTACACAATTTGGTTCGTGTATTCAGTGTTCAGTATTCTGTATTCAATATTCCCAAGGAGCTAGAAAAAGGTACAAAAAGTAGGAGCGTAAAAAGTAAAAAGTAAAAAAGCGGAGGAAACTGTGTAAAAGATGAAATCAAATTGATATTGGATATTGGTAATATGTAATATTGAATATTGAATCGAGAATCGAGAGAAAAATCAGATCGGATAAGAGATAAGATCCAATAACCAATATCAGATCAAGTCATGCGTAGCAGGAAGCAGGATATTTGATTTCCTTCCTTCTTCGAGTTTCAATATCTTTTTCTGACCACCAACCAACACGACCACGTAACTTGAGATTCTAGACTTGAGATCACTCGACTTGAATTTAAATTTGAAAGCAATTTGAAATGCGGAATAAAGTAAAAAAACAAAAAGCATAAAGTCAGAGTTCAGAACACCAAACAGAAAAAGAAACTGAAGTAATGTAAAATGTAGACGGAAGAAATGTATTGGAAAAATTGCAGGTTTTTTGTTACAAAACAGCATGAAGAAAATAGACATAAAAAATGGATTACACGTAGAATTTTATTGATTATTATTATTAATGATTAATTTAGCTTTTAAAAAGTAAAAAGAGTAGATTGAATGGCAATTTGTTGGTTCATGCATTTATAATTTGCACCATAAAAAATTAAAAACCAGTGTTGTTCATCTAGTAAACTTTAAAATGTAAAATGAAAATGAGTTTTGGCTTTTGGCTAAAAAAATGAAATGATTTCCAGTCCTGTAAATTCTACATCATAAAATTTTTAATTCTATAGAATTTCTAATTAGCTCGTAAAATAATAGGAAATAGAATAAAAAATAAAATGCATAAAATTTAAAATGCATTCATGACTAATGATTTTATATGTTTTTTTGTGTGTTTGAGCAGGTGCGGAATGCAACGGCCTTCTTCATAATTAACCTCAGTTTTGCAGACTTGATTTCCTCTTGCTTCAACCTACCTCTCGCCGTGTCCACCTTTTGGAATAGAAAATGGATCCATGGACAAACACTCTGCGTCCTCTTCCCCTTCTTCCGCTACAGTACGTCATTTTACATTTTGTATTTTATGCTTTACGTCAGATTACCGTAATTTCACCACACCATATTGTACATTACATATTTATCATTTCTTGTACAATCCACAACTCATGTACTTTTAATTTCAAGGAAATTGGGGTAAATATTTGAGCATTCAGAATGTGCTCAAGTTTCTCCTTTTTTCTGTTTATAACATACAATTTGTAAAATTATAAGTAACGTGGAACATTTCATATGAAACACGTTGTTTATAATTTGGAATTATTTGATGATCGTATTTAGTATTTACTATTTACACAAAGTACAGAGTAAAACATGCTTCTCTTTTTAACACACCATTCATACATCGTGTATTGTACGTTGTACGAGCGAAGTGTGAGGAGAAAATGGGAAACGAGTAAAAAAACATCATACTTGTTGTAGTAAATAGTAAAGAGGCAAATGGTGAATGGTGAATAATAAATAATAAATGACGAGATAATGGATGTGATATCTGTTGAATGTTGAATGTTTGAGTGTTTGAGTATTTGAGTTTTGGAGTGTTTATTTTAGCTTTCTTTCTTTCCCTGTTTTCTTTTTCTAGGTTTGATGGCTGTCTCTATTTTCACGGTGCTCGCCATTACGATAAACAGATATGTAATGATTGGACATCCTCGACTGTATCCAAGGTTATTCACTCAACATTCACTATTATTATTATTACTATTATTACTACTTTTATTTCCATATTACTCAAGATGCAAGACTCAAGACTCGAGTTTCAAGTGCTACATCTTACATCTTACATCTCACATGCTGCATAAACTATAGTGCATAATTTACTTTTCTCTCCCCTCTTTTCCCTCTTGAGAGTTTGAGAGCCCTCTCAGCTCTCAGCTCTCCGTTCTCCGTGTTAAATGTACATAATACATAAAATAAAATGTAGCTCCATTTAGAAAATGGACATTTACATTTTGTAGATTGTAGATTGTGGATATTTGCAAACTCGGCCACTTTCTCATCCTTGGCATTGGCGTTGTCATTGGTATTGTTATCTTCATCGGGATTGTCATAGTCATTGTCATGGTCCAGTGTCCAGTGAGCAGTGAGTCGTCGGTCGTCTCATTGTCATTCCATGCTTCATTTCATCTGAGTACTGAATACAGAAAGTGTCACTCGTTACTCTTGGTGATGGCCCAAAATCGGGATAGAGAATAGAGAAGATAGTACAAATCAAGGCCCTACAGAAACACTCATTATGAGTGTTTCTGTAGGGCCTTGGTACAAATCAAGTGTATGAATTTTCTCTAGTTTCAGTCTCATTCTCTTTTGCATTTGCATTAGAGCAGTTCATTTGTTTAAGGTAACTTTTGTTTGACTTTTAAGACACACAAATGCTGGGGTCTGGAATTTTCTGCTGCTCGGCACTCCAGAAGATTCTGGATTCTGGAGCATTATTGACAAATATAAAGATAAAAGTAAAAAGTAAACAGTACTTCACCTTTCACCTTGCATGGAAAATGGAAACTCTCGCTTATAGTAAAATAAATCTTTGATATTTCATATTTTACAGTTATAGTTTTAGCAATAGTTATTGAGACTGGTGACTGGTGAGAGATTTCTCTCATAATTTTCTTGTTTTCAAAACCAAATATAGAAAATATCATAGAAATGTCCCCGCAATCTCCATCAACCACATGAACATTTTGACATTTTGACTCTACTCAAGATTCAAGCTAAGAACGTATCGTATTGAATTTCCATACAATTTTTTTCATGGTTTTAGATTCTAGATGAAGAAAACATTTATAAATGAATGCATTGAGTTTCAATCAGCTTTTGAATCAAAGGATTTGAGTTTTAATCAAGAAAAGTAAATGAAAAAGTCAACATTTTTTGAATTTTACTTTTTACCATTTAGTTGGAGTTTTTAGAAAAGTTTGGTTACAAAAAAAAATAATTGAATAGGCATTCAACATGAATCATCTGTCATCTATGTGTAAATAATTTTTTCACACCCTGCGAAAGTTCATAATGGAAAGTTGAAAAGATTACACAAAGACAGAATAATGCAGATGTGGCTTTTTTTGGTAAATTGAATTCTACACTCTACATTTTACTCAAACGAGTCCAGAGTCAGTCAAGGTAGTTCATAATAAACTGGAAGCTTTTCCATTTTCCGTGTGATATCATTCCATTTCATTTGATTTTATTTGATTTCATTCCACTTCATTTCATATTCCACATTTTCCTTGCCTTATAAAATTTTTTGCATGAAAATGGAAAATGAAATGTTAAATCCGTGCAATATGAGTCCATATGGGAGATAACTTTTTCATTTTCTCATACTATAGAAAATGGGAAAGTAGGCTTTTGGTTAAGGTAGAACCATAAAAAAAGTAGAGGATTCCGAGATTGCGGGAAGGAGAACCAACTTTGGTTTTTGACCTTTTGTTCAAAATCCAACAAAACTGCAACAAAACTTTTCAATTTCCTATGCCTTTTTCGGTACTTGTCGAATGCAACCCCGTGATTAAATGTTTTATTTTTTCCATATGCATTGTAAATTAGAGAAAATAAATTCTACTAGCCGTGGAAAAATTATTTTTTTACACAATAAACTTTTTGAACCACAAAGTTACAGAACATAATGCTCCATCTTAAATATTAATAAACTCACATTTAACTACATAATAAACCAATTATCATGGCAGATACAGTAAATGATAAATAATTAGGTACAGTAGCAAAACAGAGAAAGTTTTGTTGTTTGAGTCTTTGGCTGAAAAAAGACAGTGTCATCATGAATCATGAACAATGAACAAGTTTGATATTTAGTTTTGGTTAAGAAATGGCAAGTGCGAATGAATAGTAGGAAAAAAAATTAAGCCTAATTCACACATGCTTCCTATTTTTATGTACAAAGAAAAAGACAGAGAAAATAGATAAAACTAAATGTTACATTTGGGACTGAAAGTAAAAGATGTCAAATGCCAAAGCAAAAAAGATGCCGTTCCAAATTACAAAATGTGCAGCTTCTCAGTTCTCCGTTTGTGGAGGTTAGAATAGCGAATAGTGAAAATGAAGGTAATATATATAATATATACACAGCGCCTCGTTTCTCTTTCATTTTCTATTTTACTTTTACTTTCCCAACTTTCTCTTCTTTTGCAAATCCCAGGAGACGGGGATTATCTCAAATCTAAATCCTAAAGACTGTGAATACGAATGTGGTCTCGGTTCTGCGACAGTGAAACGGAACGGATGTCTTATGTACATTGTACATGTTACAAGTGTATAGAAAATAGAAAGTCTGAAAGTATCAAGAATCAAGAGAAATATATTATATAATGGGTTGAAAATTAAGAGTCTTTTCCCCCCTCGACGCTCGAGTATAAACAATAGAATCTAGAATCTAGACCAACAAGAAACATGAAACAAAAACAAGCAAAAAACACAAAATATCTCAAATCTGAAGGAAATGAAAGAATTGCAAGAGTATTTTATTTGTTTGGTTTGATTTGTGGGGATTGTTGATTTTTTATTTGATTACTCTCTCGCCTCTCGGCCGTGTTAGTGAATCCTAGTTACATTTTGTGCATTCGAGAAGAAAATACTTCACAAAATAGGAAAATACACAATGGATAATAAAATATTACGTACCTTTCGGCTTTTTGATATTATATCCAAAATCAAAATTTACCTTTCTCCAAGGATCAAATATTACACGGATTACGGACTATGAACTGTTCTGTGTGCTGTGGAGTTGATTAGGATAAAAAAAAATATTCAAGAAAGAAAAATAGAGAAGGAAGCCGCACAAAATTTTCATCTTTTTTACTTTCTCCTCAATCTTTTCCCTTTTCTCTTTTCAATAGTACACGTACTTTTTTCTTTCCTTTTTTCTACACACGTTATTATACGTTATACAGTATAACTTATACTTGATGCATTAGAATACCTGCTACACACAGATATTACATATCACATGGAATTCTATTACAGAAATTCTTCATAGTAAAAAGCCAAAAGTCAAAAGCCAACAGTCAAAAAAGTTCCAAGTTACCTAATACGTAATATGTAATAGATGGAGGGAAAAAAGTAAGTGTAATGGTTACATTACCATTACCATTACGATTTACCATTTACCATGAAATTGAATGTAGGAATTCATTCAGAAGCCAGAAGCCAGAAACTGTAATCTAGAGGCTAGAGTCTAGAGTCTAAAGAGTGGAGAAAAGTGTGCAACTCGGTTTTGGCGATGAGCAAGGAAATGAAATGATATGAGACTGGATGGATCATTGACTTGACTTTATCTACGGCATATTTTTCATTTACCTTTCTCCAACTTGTACATCTTCTTTCATGCTTTTATGCCTAAAAGTCCAATAACCCGAAGCTTCATTCATTTTTTCCATTTCCACTAAATATGTACATTCTACATGTACAAAGTTTTGAATCACATAGGGAATCTTTCAGGGGATTAAAGTGTTGGTTATAGCCCACATAATCTGAACAAACTGTTAGCTAAAAAAAGTAAAAGTTGGGGTATTTTTTGTATGGTGCATCTTAAATCTGACATTCTACACACATGTACAATGTACAATGTACATTTGTACAAGTATTGCTTTGAGACTTGGGACTTTTGGGACTTTTGGAACTGAGGATGAATTCTAAAGTAATGAGCGTAGGAAAGAGGAATCTCTTGCTTTTAAAAACCAATAAAGTGGCGCTTATCTTTATTTACTGAGACTTTTATTGAGCATCCTTGTTTTCTTTTATCCTCAAACGTGTAAGGATCATAAAAGTAATCATAATGGTAATGATAGTAATAATAATAATAATGGTAAAATAATTTTCACTTTTTCCATCATCATAATCGTAAATAATATTGTAAATTGATTTCCACATACCACATGAAATTTGGCATTTGGCGTTGGATTTTGGTTTTGGATTTCCCCCTTGAAAAATATGATTCTTCAACATTGAAGGAAAATGTGAAAAGTCAAAAGTCAAAATATCAATAGGCTTTTGATTTTTGATTTTTTTTCTATTGAAAATTTGAAATGTTTGTTATTTTTGTTTGTCCAGATTTTACCGAACTCGTCATTTAGTTTTGATGATTTTGCTGATTTGGCTGGGTGCATTTTCCGCCCTGACTCCAACCTATTTTGAAGTGTGGGGCGTGTTTGCCCTGGATCGGAGTATTGGAAGTTGTTCCATCGTCAAGGATAAGAATCATCAGAGCCCCAAGGAGTTTCTCTTCCTGGTTGCCTTCGTCCTTCCCTGTCTGTCCATCATCGTCTGCTACGCACGCATTTTTTTCATTGTTCGTAAAGCAACTGCCAACTCACGGAGTCGGGAAATCTGTTCCAGTCAAGCCAACATAAATCACCATGACATGGACTCCGAACAAGGTATCCACTATCTACTATTTCTAATGTCTATGTTTTTTATCATCAAAATACTTTTCTTTCCAGAACCAGCATTTCTTATATCTTTTTTTTCCTTTCCTTTTCCTCTCCTTTTCAGTTTATGTACTCGATTTTATTCGTACAAAATCACTCCTTGTCAATCACACAACAGAACAGAGAATGATTTTTTTTGAATTTCCTTAAAAAATTCTTAACTCTAAATGAAGTCTAATCAGAAATCAGTAACTTACTTGATTGTCTATGTTTTACTTTCTACGCGATTTGAATCACAAAATGTTTACTATTTTTTACTCACAATTTCAAATATGTAACATATAAAAAGCTTGAGAGTTCATTATTCATTATAAATTATAAATTACAAATCAAGAAGCTATTTAAAAAAAGTATTTGTGTAAAAGATAAAATGAAGAATGAATAAAAAAAAGAATTGTTCCCAAAATCAACCAGAAGTACAAAAAAACAAATAGAAAAGTTTGAGAGGAGATATAATGAAAAATGTATAATATCTACTTGAGACTTGAGCTTCTTTCTCAAGCTTTTCGAGTTTTTTGCTAGAG
>JABASP010002642.1:0-18695 GCA_019776565.1 Sminthurinus signatus | reverse complement strand
TCATAAATAAAATAACGCAAAATAAACAATATCTTGATCAACTCTTGACAACAAGATTCTCTTGCTTTGGTTTTTCTTGCAATGCAAGATCACCATAACACCAAAATTCCATACTCTAATTATACACTATACAAATTATGTATACAGTATACAGTTGAAGGACAAAATACACCCACTCCCATCTTTAACATTTTTCATTTTTTTCAGCGACAGGGATTTGTTCTCGTTATTTTCCCTTTTGAAAATTCTTGAACATCCTACATCCTACATTCTACATCCTGAATGTTACGTGCATGTAAGTATGCACATAAGCAAAGAAATATTCTTCATTTCATCTTCTCCTTTTCCTCCCAATTTTTGTGACGGACTGTGTGAAATTGTGACTGGATTTATTCTCCATGTCAAGAGTCAAGAGTCAAGAAGAGTCAAGAAGAGTCAAGAGTCAATGATGAAACTACTGAAGCAAACTATCTTCTTCTTCCATGCCTTCAATTACGACAGCATGTGAACATATACTTCCGCCCTTTTGACGGTGAACTAGACAAAAAAAAGAGAGGAGAAAATGACGAAGAAAAGTGGAAAAGGAAAAGAGTAGAAAGTTGAAATGCATCTATACTCTGTTCAGTGTACTCAGTTTTTCCTTATTTTTCCCATTTCATTTTCATTTTCAAGTATTCTTTACTCTTTATATTTTGGCAACACATTTTGGAGAGTTTCCTTTACCATTTTCTACTGTCATTATACATTCTACATTCTACTGCGTAATTTTCAAATGATTTTTGTCATCACCCTGTAATCGGATTTATTTACACAAACACAAATATCATACAAAATACACAGCATTCGCTACGTTCATTTATTATAGAAATAGAATGTAGTTGAAATTTTAAATTGTATAGCTCTTTTTTATACAATTCTTACTAAACTTTTCATTATAATAATAATAGCAATAAAGATAAAAACTGAGCAATAATTACCAATATACGATATTATAAAGAATATAATTCGTCGTCAGTTGTTTTTTTTATTGTGAAAAGTTAGTATTAAAACGAGTATTACTTTGAACTTGAATTTCCTAGTTTAACTAGTTTTAATTTCATTCACTATTATAAATAATAAAGTTGTTTTGACTGTACATTTGGAATTTCAACTGATATTTATTTCCATGGGTGCTTTTTGTTTGTCTCCTTCATTTTCATATGTTTGTGACTGGCGAAAGACAGTTGAAGTGAAGCGGGTGAACTTGTAGTTGAATGCATGCTGGACGAGCTTAAGGGAGAGAGAGAAAGAGAGAGGGAAAGCCTTGATATTTGTGTAACTACGAAACTACCAACTCTGGAATGGCATGGAGTATACGTGTATGTATACGTGTGTATTGTGTATGCATATGCCTAGTAGTCCAAGGTTAAACCAATCAAATATTTTATTCAGAATGGAGAACGGAGAATGTAGAAACTGGAAAGGAGAAAAATAGATGGATAGATAGTTTGGCCAATATACAGTCGTTATCTCTGGTTTGGTTTTAGTTTTAGTTTGAACTTGGCTTTTACTTTTACATTTACATTTACATTACATATAATAATATATTAGATTGTCATTGTCATTGTGATTGGCTGATGTCTCATGTCTGATGGTTGATGGTTGATGTCTACATTAATCAACTACTCGCCAGTGTCAGAAGTAACTAGTAAGTAGTACAAGAACAGGAAAAGCTTTTGCCATTTACATACTATTTAAGACTAAAATTTTCCAGGATCACGTCCTCTCCTGTCCCATTCGTCCTATGCATGTTAACATGTTACAATGTAAAATGTAAAATGTCATGGACGAACAAGAAAAGAAAAGTCAGGGATGGATATCTAAAAGATAGAAGATAGATCACCATGAAATACTTGGAAAATAAAGTACATATAATACGTAATACATAATAAAATAGAATAGAATATCATATGTATTTTCTGCACGTCTATAACTTAATGTATAATGCATACTAATCTCAATCGTAAGTACAAAGGAAGGTGAGTTACTTATTTCCCACTTCCGTTTCAAACGAAAATGAAGAAATAAGAAATGTAAAGTTTTAGACATTGACTGTTCTGAGTCGGAGACTCTCCCTTTCTCTTTTCTATTGGACTTTCATTGTTCAATGGACAATGTAAAAAAAAACTATTTTCAATGGAGAGTAAAAAGTTTTAATTTCACAATTAAAATTTACGTTCCCCATCAACTTTCAAAGTTGTGCGTGGCAGTGACATTCAAACGTTTTCTTGTACGGTTGAATTCTGTGCACCAAAGAAATTGGGACTGGGACTTTGAACAGTGGAACATGAGACATTTTCCTATTCATTTTGTATATTCTTGTAGAACGTAGAATGCGGAATGTAGACTGATGTGAATTGAGCATCAAAGTAGTAAACTAGGACATTTCTGACAGTATGAGACAACTGTGTCTGTCTTATTTCCATTTTCCATGTCATGACAAAAAGTATAGAAGAATAGAAAATTGATCGCATCTTCTTCAATCTGCTCCTTTCCGCTCTCCTTTCTTTTCATAGTAAATGAACAAAAAATGTACTTATTTTTTCTAGGATGAAAATCATTTCCATTCATGCATAGAATATTATAGAACAACATACGTTTGTGGCTTAACTTTCCTCCCACAAATTATAAGCTGTCTATTGTCTATTTTATATTTTCTATTGTCTATAGTCTATAGTCTATACACTATACATTACACATGATATGCAATTATTATTGATCGAATATTTGCATGTAGAACGATTTTCTCATTCCCAACCACATTGTGAAAATATCTCCATGATTATTATTTTGATATAGTGACGAAGAAATTACAAAACACAAAAGTTGGGGAAGCATGGGAAAAAGTATGCCACGAAATCATTCACTCATTCACCAACTCCTCGTCAATCGTCTATCGTCAATTGCAATCGTCAGTTGTCAGTAGTGCTTCTAACTTTAATGAAGTCAGAACTAAAAGTAAAACATTGGTGAAACATCATCAGAGTTTTTATTTTTGAATTTTGACTATCTCTTTTAATCTTCTTTTTTAAAGAGGGAAGCTAACAAAATCGTCAAATCTTTTCATCAAATACGATGTGCGATCTACGTTGCACGATGTACGAGCAACTGCATTAATTTCTAAATTCTTATAAAAGAATTTTCCATCTCTCTCTCTCCCATATTCTAAATTCCGTCTCAATTTTTTTTTCATTCATTCATTCACATATGTTCTCTTGTCAACCATAAACCATAGCGAAAATGGCTGCTTCGTTCTTCATTCTGAGTTCTAAATTCTGACGCATTTGTAGTCATTTTCGTATAGTACTCCTATTTGTATTAGTATTTTGTCTGGAAGTGAAAAGATGGTAAAAAAACAGATGAGGAATATAATAAATAGGAGCAGGTCCAAAATGTTCATAAAATTTTCATTTTATTAGTAGTTCATAAAGTGTGATGGCAGCCACTCGAATGCCTTTATTTTTTCAAATTTACTACAGACGCCATACCAAATACAAATATGCACTCTGCAAATAATCTACAGCATACAGCATACGTATATACACAATACATAATACACAGTGTATATAGTGTGTACGTATCGTTGGTTTGGGTGAGAATGAACATAAAATAATTATGATGCACATGAGGAACACTTTTAGTAATTTACGATGGACTCGTATATTTTCCTTCTCTTTCTCTTTCTTCGTCTCTTTTGTACATATAAAAAACATAGAAAACAAAATATACACATCAAAATCCCAAATTCCCCTGTGGAACACAAGAGATGGATAAATACTAAATACTAAATACACATGAGCGATGAGGAGTGAGGATTGAGTGTGCATATGTATCTTTATCTTTATAATATAGAACACATAATATAGAACAGAAATACATGTGCAACTATACAAGGACAATGTCGACAGAAGGAGGTTTATTTTGAGCGGAAAAAGATGCTCAATCCTCAAATTGTTTTCTTAGTTTCCAATAAAGATAAAACAAGAGCCTCGTCCTCCTATCAGCCTACTGCATAATACTGTATAATTTATACTTTATACAGATAGAAGTATAGATACTGTAGTTGCAAGTTACTATTTGTGAGTAATCCAGCACAAAAGCTTAAACATCTTTCATAAACATAAAACTTTGGATCCCTATTTTGTGCAAAACACAAGACACCAGATACAAGATATTTTGTAGTTTGCAGTTTGTAGTTTGTACTACTAATGCTAAAGTATCTAGTTGAGACAAAGAGAAAGCCATTGAAAGAGTTAGATGAACAATGAACAAGGAGCAATAAATGGATGGATGGATGGATGAATGAATGTCACTATCAAGGAATATGCATACAAGAGATACTTATGTTGTATCAAGTCAATCCAGTTCATTTGAGTGTGTAGATTGTAGAATGTAGATACTTTGACTACAAAACTGGAACTGGGAACACACATTTAGATAGGTATAAAATAAAGGGAGGAGGAAGGAAAGTAAAAGAAAGAGCGGAAAATTGTCAAGGAGTGGCTCATAACATATTGACTATGGATACAGTATTATGTACTATGCACTCTGCAACAAAAGGTATAAGATATAAGATACAAGATAAAAGATACATTGATACATGGTAAATGGTAAACGGTAAGTTTTCAATGTCCTGAGTATTATAAATACTCCATACTCCTCCTTCAAATCACTTAATTTCCTTTGGCAATCTCTCCAAAACCCATTAGCAATATTGGAGTTAACCAAACGACTAGAACGGGAATCCATATCGATATGTTCCGCACAAAGTACAAAGTGCAAATGTAGATACAAACTACAAACTATATAGTCGCTTTCTCCATCACTCATTCTCTTACCTCTTCCCTTTCCTCCTCGTCCTTATACATGAACTTTACATTAGAGTATAAATGCGTAATGTTTACAGTACTTTACACAGTGTACAGTGAATTTTCAACCTTTTCTATACAATTCATATCTGTATAGCTGCACATTTCATATTTACATATGTGTATTGTACGATCTACAAAATCAGAGATCTATTGTACTCCTCTTCGTTCTTCGATATATATTTCATTGTGGATTGCGGATCACTGTCTTGTGTCTTAATTTGTACAGTATATGTGTATTTATATAAATTGAAATTTATGCCCTCGACCTTTTTTTTGGTCTACCTTTTTCTCTCAATCATAAAAGTAAAAAAAGTACTACAGCGACAAGTATATCTTTTTCCACGCACTATTTTTACAGTTTTGTCTTTGTATTTTTTCATCATGTGAAGTGGATCAGTTACCAACCGTCAGTCGTCAATCCTTCATGCTCTATATAATTTATAACCTAACCTAGTAGTTTCAATCCAATCCTTTGGGTTTTATGTAGAATCTAGAATCTAGAGTATTTGGCAGTATATATAATTGCAAAAAGATAAAAGATATAAAAGAAGCCCTTGGACACTTGATTCTTGATTGTGACAAAATTAAAAGGTGTTTTTATTTATCTAAAAGCAGGAAATAGTAAATGATGAAGCTGGACTGGTGGTTGGCGACTGGAGATTTGAACTAAACTCCCGTGTTCTTTTTATTATTGTTTTTCTGGCTGGACAACTGCAATTTACTAAAACTAGAGAGATTCTGTGTCAACAGTTAACAGCAAGTTTTTATGTTTCAAGTTTCCAGTGTATGGGTGCATGAAAAAAACGAGAAAAAAGTACAACAAAGGATAAAGTGAAGACAAAGAGAATGGAAAAAAGAGGAAGGATGAGTGGATGAGTGAATGAGTGGAGCTTGGCGATTAAATAGGGTGTTAGACCAAAGATATTCACTCCTCTTCCTTGTAAAATGAGTGCGGTTCTTCCGAAATACCAGGAACTTTATAGTTTATAGTTGACTTTGAGTGGATGAATGGATTGAAAATGACATGCTATTGAATGCCCACAGATACTGTAGAAGGGTTAAAACTTAAGACTTATAAGACTGTGAACTACAGCATATAAATAAGAAGAATGGAAAATATAATGTGGAACACAAGCCAAGCACACAGGAAAATACACACAAGCAAATACAAAGTATAATGTACAGTGTACAGTCTAGAATGTATAATCGTAAGGAGTATGTACAAAAGGTACAAGTTCACATTAAACATTAATGGTGAAGAAACCTTCACCTAGCATAATATACATGCATGTAAGCAAGACAGTCTATTGTCTGTTCGCTTTAGTTGTTTTCCCCGTTCGTCTGTCGAATGACAATTGCAAGAGCGGGCTGCAAACTTTTAGTTTTAGCCTTTGAGTTGAATGGCAATGACACGGAATAATAGATATCACCCATACATAATACATGCACTCAGGATTGAGCATCAAGCATCGGGAATCGAGCATCGAGAATCAAGAATCCAGAATATAGAACAGGGGAAAAGAGAAAAGGTTAGAGGAATAAGGATCATTTAATATGCATCTAAATACACACGTACACATTTACAAATACACACATAAATGCACAAGGATGGTAATAAATGAATGAATAGTGAATGAGTTGTTGGATTGTCGGATTCTGACTTTTCTTTTCCTGTTCATTCTTCTTCTTCTTCTTCTTTGACACCATGAGAATGTAATCCAAATTCAAAACTCAAAATCCCTTCCGACTTTCACCGTCAGAGCCAGATTCAAAGTCAATTCTTAGCTTAATTCATCCCCTATTCTTTATTTATTATTAGCTTTCTTTTCCATTTCCATTTCCGCATACTCAATACTCCGTACTCCATAATACTTTTCGATTGCATTCAAAAGTAGTATTGTGTATTTTCCCCGTTTCCCCTTGATATTGACACACATACACTTTGAGTGTGAATACACAAGTAAGTAAAATACATTATGGGAATACAATATTTGCACGTTTTATCTGCCCCACATCAAAAATGTATTCAAGTTGTGTGCTGAGTACTCAACAAATAAAGCATAAAGTATAAAAAAGTTGTACAGTGGATCCAAGTATTTTTGCATCTACTTTACAGTTTACAGTTTACTATTTACTATTTACAGTAAACAACAATAAGGCACCAGGATACTAAAAATAAAGTTATTAGTTTTGAGCTAGAATTATTATGACTTGGGAAAGAAAAGCCTACATTATAAATTTTACATTGTACATTGTACATTGGACATCCATGAGCAAATATTAGGTTATCATGCATTCCTCTTCTTTTCTGTCCTCCTTCCTTCCTGCAATTTGCATATTTTAAAATATTTATTTACAAATGTCAAATACCAGAAAACCAGAAGCCAGAATACTAGAATACTAGAATCCAGAAACCGTACAAATACCTACGAGAGGTTGTGTAACCTTGAACGTATACAGTATACATAACAGAGTAATACGTTCATCGACTTTACCCGTATTATATATTATATTAAAGTAGAATGTACAATGTACAATGTACACTGTACACGGTACACGGTAAATTGTACGGGAAGGTATAGTATGACTTTTACCTGCCGGCTGCAAACTATTTCCACTACTACAACAACTAAAACTAGTACAGAGATAATACTATTTACATTGAGCTCAATATCATGATTATACACATGAATACCGTGGCTATGTACAATGTACAATGCACAATGTACACAGGCATAATACTACATAGATATTAGATAGATATACCTACATTGAATATTATGACAGCTAAATGTTGACTATTATTATTGATTACACTACATCACATTAGTTACACAGGGTAGGAAAAAGGAAGGAGGTTGTTGAAACAAATGTAGTGGATAAACTACTGTGCAATTGAATATTGAATATCAAGTACAGAGTACAGAAAATTGTACTGCTCATAGTTCATAGCTTTCTCCTATTTTTATGCATGCAGATACCACAGGTACATTATTCATATGAAGAGGGAAGAGTGAAGAACATTGGTATTAGGTATGCACAAGGCCGAGGAGAAAAGTATGAAAATTATTATTATATATTTGTATTTCTATGTATTTGCAGCACCGTCCTTGTGTGTATATACACGCGGAATCCATAATAAAATGTAGTAATAGCCATCAATCTAGTTATTTTATGTCTAGGTACTTTATAAGTTATCAGTTATGGAGAGTGGAGAGTAGACAGTGGATAGGGAATGCAATGGAATGGACAATGATAAGGATGTTGCACAACTGTACATTGTATATTATATATTGTATATATCCTGCAGGTTTTCCCCTATAAAATAAGATCTATAACATTCTTTCTCTCTTTACCCTGTACTCTGTACTCTGTATAATCTTTATAGCTATATCAAAATTCCTCAATTTTATTTTCTACGAATGCTCTCTCGCAGTTGTACATTGATACAAGATATATGCATTTTACCAATTTATTTACAGAGCATACGTGTGTATAAGTAACGGAGAGAGAAAGTTGATTCTCATATATGAAGACAAAGGAGAATGGGAATGTGAAACACATGAAATACTATACACTATAATATCATATATCATAATTCATAATGTAATCGTAAATGGTGGTTCATTTGACAAAATTATATCACGATTAAAGACGTTACATATTTAAAAGTTTCCCAGCTCCTCCCCTCACCTACAAACAGGAGTGTGTATAGAGATACAGTATGAATAAAGTAACAATACGTTCTGGTACTATTAAAATAATACCAGAATAATGTCTCTAGTCTCTAGCAAGTAGCAAGGGAATGAATGGACAATGAGTTGGAAATTGGAAATTGGACAGTGGACACTGGACACGAGAATGAGACAAAAGTGTCATGTGAGATATAAGATAGAAGGAAGCAGAATAAAACTGTCACAAACAGACTGGCACAGTGTCACATGCATGCACGCTCAACAAAAGGTGATTACTCCAACTCAAACACAAGAGAGATATCTTACGTTGTAATTTATATTCTCATTCGTATACCCTAATTTCCTAATGTCGTAGTAAATGCATCTATTATTTCAATTTGCAAAGAATGAATCCTGGATCGAACAAAAAACAAAAAAAGAAGTATTCTAAGTAATCTAAATAAAAAGTTCATTGTTAATTTTCATCCACCTTTTTTTCATACTTTTGCTTGTTATCATTATATTTATACTTTGGCATTTGGCAAAAGTGAGTTCACTGTCCACATCAAAATCATATCGAAGCAGTTTGGGGTTTCAATAGTTGGAAAAGGTGGTCAGTAGGAAGGTCAGTTGTCAGTTGACTAGGAAATCCTAGGCAATGGACAGTATAAAAAAGTGTATATTGCATTCGAATAAAAAGACAATAAAATATTGACCAGAACCAGGACGAGAACCAGAAATCTAGAACCCAGAAATCAATTCCTGTAATGAAAAATGCGTGGAATCGAAGAGCAACTAATGAAGAAATGAATGAATTTCCCACGCACATGGACATTGGACATTGATTCCCCTTTTTTCTCTTATTATATTTCTACCTGGTTCAAGTTGGATTTTTACAGGACAAAGAATAATAGAGCAAGTAAATAGTAGAAGATAGAGCAGTAACAAAAAAATATATACAGATATATCTATGTAGAAAAGATAATAGAGTGAAAGCAAACAAGTATGTATAGCTATATTAGACTTATGTATGTACGAGTCCACGAGCCATTTATTATTTTACTGTACATATGATATAATGGTTATATGTACCTATACATAATATTAAGAAATATTTGTAATCGATGAGCACACGATGCGCAACTACCGTCTTTGTTCTTTTCCGACTTTTAGTCAAGTGTAATGTGAAGTGGTGTAGTTTAGTAGTTTTGTAGTTCAGTAGTTTAGTGTTAGTCCAGTGCCGGTTTCTTTTTACCTTTTCCCGTAGACATATCTAATATCTATACGTATCTATATTGTACAATATTTTCATACATGTACAATGTACAATATACCCTACTCATAAATGGCAGTGACAATGGCAATGGGAGTGGGAAATGAAAATATCTATATTTACATTCACATATACACCAACAACGGAGCAGCTCTCGTGAAAACTTTTCAACTTGAATGAAAGAAAGCTATTCTCAATTCTCAATACTATGTATGTAGTAAATATAAGCGGACGTAGAATCTAGAAAAAACAAAGCAGCACTTCCTATTTGGTATTAGTTGATATACACAATACAAAATACAAAATACATAATAGGCAATAGGCTATCTCTTTGAACTTAGAGTTTCCACTTATTATTATCCGCTTGATAACTGATAACCTTTTGTAGGCACATATTTATAAACCTATATTTACCCTTGTAATTTTCTCTTCATAAAATGGAACTCTAAATACTACAAAACATTCCTGTCAAACTTGTACATTGTACATTGTACATCGTATACGGTAATTTGCAGCACAATCACGCAGCAAAGTAAAGTTTTTAGAATTATTTTTAGCTCATGTGTCATTATTATCTATTTTTTCTGTTATCTTTTTTTCATTCGTTTTGCTTTAAAAAAGAAAACCAGAATACAATATTACATATTACAATAAAATTCTGACAATGAGTCAGTACTATATTTTAAGTTTTCCTTTGATGCATAAACCGTTGAAAACTTTATGAATAAAGTTGGATTACTACACAAATACATTTGGCTGATACAATTCATAATTCATTGTTCACATTCCATAAAATTATAACTATAGTAATAAGTAATAAGCATAGTCTAAAGTAGTGAGGTTTTGTTACATCTTTTGTCTCTAGTTTTCAAGGACAAGGACAGAATTTGATTGAGGATGAATAAATTAGTAAACAAAATTAAAGGAAGACTTTGTCTTCATTATTGTTAACCACAGTCACCATTCACCATTAACCAACTCCTATCCACTCTCCACTCTCCACTTTACCTTCAAAATTCACAATTCATAATTTAAAACTTTGATTTAGACTTTGGACTTTAGACTTTAGACAAGTTCACCTGACTCTTGTTTTCTTACTTAGGTTCTCACCAACATGCATGTTGCTACCATGTTCTAGTTTCCTTTATCCCTGCATGTTCAACAAAATAAAGGAACAAGAGAACCAAGGAAAAGAGGGATTGTAATAATAAAATTATAAGACTGGAGAAATGAAAACTTTCTTCACTTGATCTCAGACTTTGACTTTGACTTTCTCTCTCTGTTTCTCTCTCTTGTGTGTTGTACTTTTGTCCTACATATTTTGTGCGGATTTCCCCTTTCAATTTCAATTCAGACAAACTTAACTCGACCAAACCAAACCAAACCACGGATTCTATACAGACAACTGTAAACTTGAGTTTGAATGGGATTCGTGAAGAAAGTCCATGTCATAAGAATGAAGATGTACCAACAACCAACAACACATCATACACTAGACACTAGACAAAGAGTTGAACTGAAGAAAGAAACAACTTGCAGAAATACATGTTACAAGACTTGTCTGCTCTCTTTTGAATTATGAATTGTGGGCTAGTAGTATTACTAAGTAGTATTCTATTATCATTATTATTATTATTATTACTATCCATACTTTGTGCATTCTATAAATGGTAATTATAGACTTTCTCCATCTTCATCAGTTTTTCTAGACTTGAGACTCTAGAATCTAGACTCTAGATTACAGACATACTCCAAATCCTCTAGAATCTAGAATCTAGAAGACATAGGATTGAGAATTTTCTCTCAGCCTCTGACTTTCAGATTTGAGATCTTTCACAACTCACAGCAACTCTGGTTATTTTTACTTTTCTCTTTTTCATTCCATTTTTCATTTTTTTGTGTGTATCTTGAGGGGAAAATGTTGAAAGCTGAGATTCAGATTAAAGAGCAGTAGCAACCAGCAACCAGGAAATACCAAATAGTATGAGCCGTACCCGTATTTAGTATTTATTATGTAGGATTTGTGTAGCAAGCCACGTTTTCACTTGGAAAACTTAAACCCCACAGCCAAATTCTTCATCTGGTTCACAAGGATTTAGAACATTCAGTGCGTATCTAGAAAATATAAAACTCGGAAACTGGATTACGACTACCAAATACACACATTTCCTGCCACTTTTTCTTGGTAAATCTTTGTACAGCATGAGAAAGATGGAAGAAGCCGTAGAGTGGTTGGCTTTTAAAATGTAGAATGTACAATGTGCATGAAAATGAAAATGAAAAGGTCAAGTTTCAAAATTTTCTTGAATATAACAAAAATTATAAGTAAAAAGCTTTTCCTTGAATAAAACTAAACTTGTAAAACTGATGACCAATGGATGATTAAAAATCCTTTTTGTACTTTAGTTAGTAAAAGTCAAATCATGAGTAAAACTTGTACAATTAAACATAAAAAAGACACTTCAAAATTGGAGATTCTACTGCACTGCTAGAACCCACAAAAAGCAAAGACCCATGAAAGGACAGTGAATTTTTCTCAAGTCATTAAATAAAAGAAAAAGTAAATGTCCATGCTAAATTTTATTAATTCATTTATTCTGGATTTGGATTTGGATAGCAAGATGATTTGCTGAACAAAAATCAACAGATTTAGGAAGAAAATAAAACAGCTCAATTGAATATAAATACCAGGAATAATTTTAATGGCCTACTGCCCCAGGCTCCTTCAAGGCTATTCACAATCCTACGAAATAACCACAGCCAGGCAAGGAAGTAGTGAAAAGTAATTTCCATGTCTGATGGTTGATGTTTGATGTACCCATTAAAATTCTTCGAAATCATGTATTAGTTTTTTATGCAAACTTTTCTCTTCAGAAAAAACTTTGTCATTAAATTGAGAGACGAGGTGGAGTAAAGTAAAATAAAATAAAATACGTAGAGGAAAAGATGAAAAAAAAGAAAAGTAACCAGCAACCAAAATAAAAGTGCGGAACTGTGGAAAGCAGGAAGAAAACAGTACAGTTAATGTGTTCATGTCAGTTAGAATTATCCGATTACAGAACCAAAAGTCAAAGTGAACCAAAAGCTGCACACTGCACATTGTACATCGTACATTACACATTTGTCCGACTTCTCCTTGAATTAAATTACTTTTATATCAGGAAGCTTAAAGCATGTGTTGATTTAACACATTTGTATAGTACGACGCATGTTTAGTGTTTGGTATTCAGTATTTAGTATTTAGTTGTATTATCGGTTATCCAATTTAAAATAAATGGAGGTCTGCATTGTACGCACTATGCCCCAAAGTATGGAATAGATTTTCCACATGTCCACGCAGCTTTGATACTAAACACTAAACACGTTGTGTATAGAAACTTCCACTAAAACAGAATTTACACCAGTTCAAATATAAATTTGCATGAAAAGTAAATAAAAAGTCTTTGGTCTTTGGTCACTGCCAGCATTCGAAATTTAACATTCCAATTTTCTTGTCCTCATGCACACTGTACATTGTACATTTTATACAGTCTGCAGGAGCGTGCTCAACAGTTCAAATTCAGAGTATGTACTTTATCAACTTGACGATTCCGATTCCGATTCCGATTTATGATAGTAGTAGTTTTTGTCTTGGTCAAAAAGTCTGACGTAAACCGTAGCGCATGAAACAAAACAAATGGATTGATTGATTGATTTTGTGCATCTCTGAATCTTCTGTCCTTCGTCTCTCAAAAGAAGACGAGAAGCCGGGGAAGCGAGACAATCTCAGCTCCATTGTTTCTATTCTATTCTGTTCTATTCTATTGTATTCTAGGAAAAAAGAAAACAAGATAAAACAAAGAACAACAGAGTATCTTTGGCATTGTCTGGCTTCTTGATTATGTTTTTGTGATGCGAGTCTTTCGAGTACCTTCATTGTCTACAGAGAACTTTCACCTGTACTATTTCTTCTAGTGCATTACATAATCCCATTTATTCTCAAGTATTCTTTGTGTCTTTGGCTTTTCTTTGGTATTTTTCGGTATGTTGTACTATAATAGACAGTATGTTCCGAAGGAAAGCTTATAGTGTCCAAGTTTTACTTCATATTATGTCAAAAAATCAAAGTAGCGGTAAAGCGTCTGATACGTTCATAATTTATTTGTGGTAAATAATATACTATGATTTATGATGTCACTCTTCTGCTCTTTTCCAAAAATTTAATAATGTAGTAAATAATAATATTAGACATAGTCCGGTTAGAAAATGAGGGCACACAAACTTTAGAACATCTTTACATTTCATTCAAAGTAAACGAGCCCAAAAAACTCTTATTAGGAGAAAAGTTAAGAGATTCTAGATTCTACATTCTGAATTCTACAGCCATCATTGAGAATTGAGAATCGATAAAAAGTTTAGCCCGAGTCCTTCAAGTGCTCTTGCTCTTGCCTCTTGCTCGTCTAGACAAGCATAATAATTAAATCAAAAATGATGAGTGACTGAAATAATGAATGAATGAATGAATGGACAAAAATTGTGCATTGAGCCCGCAGCTAAAGTAAGACCAATCGTAGATCTATACATAAAAATCAAAGTCACCGTCAAACCACTAAAAGTTCAAAGTTAACAAAAGGAAAGAAATTCCGTATTTTGAAGATCAAGTTCAGGATGAATATCAAGATATTAAAAGAACTCTATAATGACAGGATTAAAAAGTTATGGTAATGGTGAACAAGAACAAGTATAACAGGAAGAGTGGAGAAACTAAATAGAGAAAAAAGGCCTGAGTGAATATTTTTTACACCAAGTTCCAAGAATATCAGACATCAGAAATAACAGAAATTCAGAAACTCTGAAACTCTGAAACGTAAAGAGTAAAGACAAAACCATAAACGCATAAAAAATTTGAACACGTCTTCTTCGTCTATCATAAAAAAATATGAAAAAAACTGACTGGGTTCTAGAATGTAGAATATAGAATTTTGTAGTGGAATATTAAACAACTCAATCCCCATACTCCATATTCCATGCTCATGTCTAGCAAGAAGCCAGAAATAAGAACCAAGGACCTTGTCTCATATAATAATAGAAAATAGAAATATGTAGAATTAATAAATAATAATAATATCCTCCATCCCCCATTTTCTTAGGATTACACAATACAGAATAAGACTGTGATTTTCTCCTAATCCTTGTTCATATTTCATTGTTCTCATTTGAATTTAGAATTTACTTACTGTAGAATGTAGAACAGGAATAGAAAATGAGAAACACTTACGTCCTTGCTACTATATTCACCATTCGCCATTTACTACTTACTATCTGACGTACATAATACATGATCTAAAAGGATCTAAAGATAGACCAAAGTACAAAGCACAAAGTACACATGGGGTTTCCTTCACTCCCCATTCCCCATCCTTTCTTTTTTAAAATGGACTAGGATAAAACATAAAACGGACCAACTTTTAAAACTTTTCCACCAACTTTTTTTTCTGTGACTGTAAACTGTAAATGCGTATAACGTATAACATATAACATATAACATACAACAGTATTCTATGTACTATATTATCTATACATTGTTCATTGTACATTGTACAATGTACACACATCCTTTATCCAGATTCCAGATCCAGACCATCCACAGAGAAAAATCCAAACTAATCCCTAACTAATATGGCCGGAAATTCTATTGAGCACAGCAGAATAGATAATATCGTACTTCGTACATCCAACATCCAACACACAACACAAGACACACTAGATCATATAGATAGATACTTTGAGCTACGAGGTACAAAAAACTATATTAATGTTTTCTAAGGATTTATCCCTCCAGTTTATAGTTTATTACTCCACGTTACACGCATTACAAGCATATGCACATTGTGCATTGTACATCTTTTACTGTATCTTCCGGTTACATGTATACATGTCTATTTTATACAGTTTTAGAAATCCTTCTGCACCTATTCTTCTCCAATCTAGCTTGGATTGGATTGACTCTCATGCAAAAACTACTACTACTACTACATTGATGAACAGAACGACAGAGTGATCCTCTCTTTTCTCCTACTCTACTCAATCCTGAATGCTGAATGCTCAATAGATAGTATATTATGTAGTTTGTATTGAATCCTCACTATTACCTGCTATCTGCATTAATCCTTATCTATACCATTTACCATTTACCTACTATTCCCTTACTACGTGGAATGGAACATGGAACATTGAATCAACTCAATCACAAAAAGAAGAGACTTTCCTTCGTCTCCTATTGATTTACTCCGTATACTCGACACTCAAAACTCGGAACTCTACACTAGCTTAGCTTTCTCTCTCTCTTGTTCCCTCTCTTCTTCTCCCTTTATTTCAAAACCGTTCAACGTTCAACGTTCAAGCCATCCCTATGTATGAACACAGAAAAAACAGAGAAAAAAAGAAGGAAGAAAAGAGAAAAGAGGATTCCATACCAAAATCTCGACCAACTATTTTATCACCAGGTGCATAATATCATAACGTTCACTATTCGCTATTCAATATTCAATATGCACCGTTTAGCATTTCCCGTCATTCTCCAATATATATTTCTCTATTCCGCATTCGGCATTCGGCATTCGGAATTCGGAATTCCAGGTAAAACCAAATGAAAAATAATTTATTATGATAATATATATTATTCTAATACTATTATCTAGTATCCATCATCTTTATTATCATTCATAATTCATACCAATCAATTACATTTTTTGACAGCACTCAAACCATCTTATATCATACACACTAGACAAGAAAGGAAAATGGCACATCTAGTTTTATTCCTTGCGAGTTTTTAGGTCAATTGTTTTCTCTTTTTCAATGATGCAAAAATAAAAAAAAAAGATAAATAGCACAGCATAATAATTTCTTACATGGAAAGGATCTGAAAAAAATGAAAATGACAGGAAAACAATTTCCATAGTTTGAAATATTGGATCTAATTTGGAAGTATCTAGGATAAATTGTTTACTTTTATATCTAAACATGACAATGTATTGACAAAGTTAAAGACAATGAAAACGACAGCATACAACACACGAAACACAGCACACACAAAACTGTGTATATAAAGTTATTCAGACAGAAAGTCTAAAGTCCACTAAAGTCTAAAGTCCCTGTCATTCCATTGATCACTGATCACTTCCGTTCTACATACATGTAAAGTAGGAAATGTAGGTTAGACAAAATTTACAATTTACAATTTACGTTCAACAAAGGTACATTTAAACAGAGACGATTATGTACACTGTACACTGTACATTGTACACCAGTTGAAGAAAACTCTACAGGGATCCATAATCCATATATTTATACAATTGCACACATTTTTAGAGGAAGGAAGAAAGAAAATGTGTGTATTTGTAGGAACTAGGAACTGGGAAGAAATGGAATGGAATGGAGAAGAGATGAGGTGTGGTTTGCATACCCATTGACAATTGACACAGACTTGGATTAGTACAGTGTATACACTATAAACTATATACTATAGACTATAGACGAGTGGTGTGGTGTGGTGGTCCCACTTGCCAATTTGTCACAGTTGTCAATGTAAAAACATAATTTAAAAAAAAAGAACCAGGACGAGAGAAATATACAGATGTTGTATATTATTATACCAAGAAAACATATAGCATTTCGACCATTATTATGTTAACCTTAGAGCATATTATAAGTTATATGTATTACGTATTTACCTAGGATCTAGGATCTAGAATCTAGAAACTAGAAACTAGCTATGCACAATTTGGATAAGGACAGAGAGGAGGTAACCTAGCACGTTCTTCATGGGAATGTGACTGTGAATTGAGAATGTGATGAGCGTGTGTGAGCTCGGTTTATCTACTTGAGATGGTGAGACTCTCCAGACTCCAGTCTTCAGACTCCGGTCTCAGTTCTGGGAACAGGAGAATTAGAGGGTGAGAAAGAAAAACGGGAACGCACACATTCACTCTCCATTCTCTCCTTCAAAAACTGGAGTTTGTACATCCTCTGTACTCTGTACTCTGTACTCTGAAGACTGAAGACTGTAGATTGTAGATATGTGGATACACAAACAAATAAGAAAGAATGAGAGGAAGAAACAAAGGAGGAAAGAAAGGGAAAAGAGAGGTGATATCAATTGGTTTGTCACAGAGAACAGAGAAACTTACTTTCGTTCCATCTGAGACACGACCCGGGTCTGGAGTCTGGAGTCTTGAGGTTCTAGATTCTAGATTCTTTGGGTCTCCAGTCTACAGTCTACACTCTACATTCTGCATTCTACATTCTAAACTCTACATTCGACACACATCACCATGACTATGAGTAATAAGAGGACTTTAGTGAAGTGGGAAATGCAAAGAATGGGGAAATTCTTCTCCTTCTTCCTTTTCCACCTCTTCCTCCTCTTCTTGTTCTTGTTCTTTCATCCTAAGCACTTTTCTCGAATCCATCTTTTCCTTCGGCATTTCCTCATGAGCTAAATACTACAAACTTGTATGTAGTATGTAGTATGTAATATGTACATCATTGCAAATGCATGCAATGAGGACGATGACGATGACGACTACAATGTGGATGATGATGATGGCAAAAAAAAAGGAATGAGGAATCAAATGAACCTCTGGAGAGGTACCCTAAGGCGTACACAACCTGACTAGATATACATGTGCAGTATTGAACATTGCACTCACTTTGTCTTCCACTTTTCAACTTTTTCTCTGTTTTCTACTATCTACTATTTATATCCTCATGGAACTTTAGATTGCTTTCCCTATTCTTTCTTTTCTCTTTCCCATGCTCTTTTTCTTGGCTGAGATGAACTCAACTGAGTCGAGT
>JABASP010002641.1:0-18707 GCA_019776565.1 Sminthurinus signatus | reverse complement strand
ATTGTATTAATGTAAATAATAGGAAAAGCAAATTTCACATTCTCTGTACTGATTTATTAAGTAATATTAAGGTATTATCTCTTTAGGTACATTTTATTGGAATAGTATCAAAGCTGTTTCATTCAGAAATCTTACGCTATACATAGGTATTTGTGTTTTACAACAATGGTCGTAATATTATATCATTTTTAATACTGCATCTTCATAAATATGATATTATGTATTTACTTTGTAATTCCATTAAGAACACAAGGAATGAAGTGAATTTATTGGATTCAGTAACATTTCAAAATCGAAGAATGAGTCACCTAAGAACTTGACTACATTCCGTGTATTTTATAGCTTATAGTAAGTATATAGTTTCATAAAACTGGTGTTTAGTTTTCAAATTTTATATAGTGTAAATATTCATAGACATAAAAAGTAAAAAAAAAAAATCACGAGGAATCTCAAACGTTGTTAACGTTTCTTAAAATTCAGGAAGCACCACTACACAAGATACCAAAATGAAGATGGGACACAACAGCGTATACTACAGAGTAGAGAGAGAGAGAGAGATGTTTTTAAGTTACTCATTCAGTGACCCATATTTACAATAGCCAATATTTCTTCTCCTCCTGAACGCTCTTTCTTCTTCCTTCCTTCTCGTCCATTCACAACTTTCAAACTCTAAAGATGAACTCAAAACTATGAAGGAGAAAGGCAGAGAGGGAGTGAATGAAAGAGAGGGGAAGTCATGTTTTCCCTATCAACTATTAGAGAGCTTTTACATATATACATAAACGAGAGAGTATAAACTAACACACAAACATTTCATAGAGATAAGTATTGAGTATATATAGTTGAGATAGTCATCCGTCCTTTTAGTTTTCTCTTCTCTTCTCCTTTCAGGCTTAAATTAAGTCACCACTCAATTAAACACTTTGAAAGAACCGTTGACGGTTTGAGAACGGAGCAGCAGCGTCAGCGGAATGCTTATCAAAAGTTTCCTTGATTATCAATGATTAATGCATATGCTATTATCAACATTCAGTCAGATTTAGATGACGAAGGAGATACTAGTAGTAGTATTACTTGCACACACAGACAGTAAATGTGCTCAATTTTTAGCACGTACTTTATACTTTTCTGCACCGCATGTAATGTCTGTATACTACATACTATAATAATATAGACATTTAGAATCTAGATTATTAACGTATACAGTTTTTCAGCTATAATTTATTTAGGACGATAAAGTAAATACACGCAATTTAAAAGTGTCATTTATAAAAGTGACGATGATGTATAACAATGAAACCCGTTCCATTCTTTTTATCATTCTTCGCTCGTCTCCCGTCTTGCTAAATTTCTTTTCTAACTAATCATCTAATATTATGCACAGGGAATTATACACATATTATACATACATGTGTGAATGCCATAATGTTGTATGATCTCTTCCTTTCATAAATTTCATGTGTATCCATATGCATATATATATTATATATTATATATGAATCATTTATGATAACCAAGTGTAGGTGTGCAAAAAAAGGCAATTCATTTTTATTTACTCCAAAATCTCCTGATTATCTAATTACAACTTACAACAGAAGCAATGACAATTCAAAAGTTGGATGATTTTTTTATACATCATAAATCATAACTGATAAATGCTCGGGTTTTTAAAAGGAATATGAAGAATGAAGAATGAAATAGCTATAAATGATAGTCTCATTGATCTATTTTTGATAGAATAAGTACTTTGTTGAATGAGTAAGTTTTACTTTGTACTTCCTTACTTTACGTTTTACGTAAAAAAAAAGTTTTAGTTTTACCAAGTCTACATGATGTTTGGCGTATAGTTATTTTTTAGTTTTGTCCATTTCTTTGTTCCAAAACGATGGAACAAAAATCAAAATCGTGTCAAAGCAAGATTTCAAAACTAGCTTAAGGTTTTTTTTTCTTTTACCGTGAGAAGGTAGCACAGCTTGTATCGCCCGTTTTACTTAACCTGATATTTATAATAGATAGTTACTGATTTGTGTCTTCTGGGAGGTTCAAATTTAATCATTATCAATTTCGGTAGTGTCTCTCACAATACCCCAATTATAATTTTTCTGTGCATCAAAGACTTTATACTGTATGCTACAAAATCATTAAAAAATCAGACGAGTGCATACATTCAAAAGCTGCGCTACCCAACAAAAAAAACAGTGGAGCACAACGAAATTCAGCCAAACTTATGTCTTTTCCTGTGAGATGGCAAATGTGCATAGAAGAAGACTCAGGAATTCCAAAGACTCGAGAATGAGAATGAGAACGAGTAGACAGTAATAGATAGGAGAGAGGAAGGCAAAAGTAAAGGAAGAAAGAAAGAAAGGAGAAGAGATACACAATAAAAACCATGAGAAAAGAGAAAAGACAAAGAGGGAGAAAGAGAGAAACGAGGATTCCAACCAAGCAGAAGGATTCTATTTTCTAATGTTTTACATTTACTCTTGTATATACATGAATGCATGTTTTTATATTTGTATGTGTATTATATTATTGTATATTTTGTGTCTTATGCATTGTTTGTGACTATCAAAAGAATGTACATAAGTTGTACAGTGTACAATGTACAGTAAAGTAATGGTCTTAAATACCTCTTTCTTTCCTTCCTTCTTTCTTTCTCTTTACTACGTCCAACAACTGCATTTCACTTTTCCCTATGAGGAACTGAGGAAGGAACCAAAAAAGAATGGAAAAAGTAAAGTCAGAGTCTATACTTTTTCTACTGGAGAACAGCACAGCAGTGGTAGCTGTAGTTGGTAGTTGATAGTAGTAGGGCGGACGTTGATTTTGATTTTGGTATCGTCATCGTCATCCACGGACTCTCATGACTTTGTGCTATAGATAGGCTTCTACGTTTTCTTTCTGTCTGTCTGCTTCTTTTTCTTTGTCTACTCACTCTCTCCCTCCTAAAATTGCGATAGTTTGTTAAAGATGTTTCAGTTCAGTTCTGAAGCCAAAACTCACTTTCTCTCTCTCTCTCTCTTTCTTCCTCTTTCATTCTTTCTGCGAGTTCACTGTCGCTTGGAGGAGAAATAGGCAAGAACGAAAAGGACGAGAGAGAGAGAGACAGAGAAAGAGAAAGCACAAGAACAAAAACGGAGAAAGAGAGAGAATCAATACCGGACTGACGTCAACGAGTAAAACTCATATACTTACTACAACTATACACACACACACACAAATTCATACACACACGCTTTCTGTCTCTCTCTCGCTCTTTCTCCTTCTCTCCTCTCTCGTTCTTTCACTCTCCAGCACACGCTTCGTATGTATTATAGTATTGTATGTCATGCCTATCATATATGCCTATTTTATATATATTACATTTTACATGCATACATTTGTATAGATAGAAACGTGATATCTCATGTGTATTTCTATTATTCGCATCTACGTATTTACGTAGTAGTAGTAGTAGTAGTGTTAGTCATTGTACGACGAGAAGTATTAGTATTCTGAACTGAGACTGGATACTGGATACTCAAGTAAATATCCATATAGATAGAAAGAGAGATAGCTAGATGGAAGAGGCTAGGGAAATGGAAATAGGACGGATGGTTCTACATTCTACATTCTGCATGTAATGTCTATCTCTATAATATACTATATTATATATTATATATATGAGCATTATTTGCAATTTTAGTTGTATTAGATAGAATGGAAGTGCCCAAAAGCAGTTCAAATTCAAAAACTGGGAAGAAAAAAAAAGCAAAGAGGAGGAAAGGCAGGAAAAGGAAAGAGAAAAAATATCAAGAATACAGTGCCAGTGTCAATAGATGGATAGGAAAAGTAAAAAAAAAAAAACGAAAAAAGAAGGCCCAGTAAGTAAAAGAAAAAGAGGGACTGTAAGAGAAACTGTTCAGGAGTAGCATTAGTGGCAGTCGGTTGTTGTAAGTTGTAAGGGCACTGGAACACGGGGCAAAGCAGCTGGAGCAATGCTTTCACTTTATCTCTATGGAACAGCAGGTAAGGAAAAAAGGGAACTCATTCACTTGTCCAGTGAACGAGGAAGATGAAGACTCGCTTTCTCCATTTCTCTCTCTGATCATTTTAACTGTAGTTTACAGTTCACAGTGTACAGTGTATTCGTTTCTCGTACTCACATTTAAATTATGACCCGTATGACAATATATATGCATAGAAAGATGAAACATGAAATATTACAGAAACTCTCAGTACTCAGTACAGTCTCCAGTCTACAATCAGAGGGAATGAGCCAAGATATACACATGATACAAAAATGAGATTGAGATTGAAGGGAACCTTTCTTACATTGTCTGCGCAACTAAATATAAATCTATACACATATATATATTGAGATTGTACAAGCTCATAACATATTATATCATATGATAATATAATATGAGGTTCATACTATATGAACTATTTAGGGAGTATATTTTACATTTTAAATGTACTGTACACATATGTAGATTTGACGTTGTGTATTACATACATTAGGCATTAGGCATACATTACAGCATTAATGTTCTCTACAAGGAGTTCTGAATAAATACATCTCATACGTATTTACAATATATATACTACACATTACACATATCCACCATGTACATTTTACATGTACGACATCACATATTATAGTCAGAGTCAGTGAAACCGTTCTACATTCAACGTACGTTGTGCCTCAGAGTCGGAGTTCTAGTTTGAGACTAGATATGATATTATGGTACACAGCTGTGTGGTTCTATGATATATTTGATACCAAAGAAAATTCCCGCAGTATTACTACTGCTGTACGTGTATATTGTATATATATGGGTGTTCCTGTACTACAAATGATTGTTATATTATGTACTGGGTTGATGCTAGATGTTCTGATGTGGTTTGGTGTGAAGTTTGACCAAAGACCCAACTTTTCCAACATTCAAATACTAAAAAGACTCAGCTCTATGTGAAATGTGAATAGTGTTTATATTCATGTTATATTACTTGTATCTACATAATATTATAATATGTATTTATATAATATATTGTATTATGAATATGAACAATTTAAAATACAGAAATGAAAGTATGAATAGATATAATAATATACAGAACAAAGAATACATAAATATATATAAATAAGAATATAATATGTTTTATAGTAAATAGTAATAATAATATAATAATAATATGTACAGATATAATGGAATGGTATTCTATGGTATTATGAAAGTATAAGGAAAACTACACATATGTAAGGAAAACAAGTATGAGTGTCCTTATTTATGAAAGAGAAGGGTTCACTATATATACACTCTATATATACCATACCAACTGCTATCCGTGCACTGTGTGTGATGTAGAACTCGAAGAAATGAGATAGTGAGTGATGGAAGAAAGGAAAAGGAGAAAGTAAAGTAAAGAGAAGGATTATTTGTTGCAGCGTAGAAAGTTTCGTTTGATTTCGGTTATTCGCTCGGTCCCTTTCTCCAGCATATACGTACGTACGTAGATACACACACACACACACACACATTCATACACAGAGGAAAGAGAAGAAAGTACGAGGAGTGTAGTGTTCGGATCTTGCATCGCAAGTGACGTTGACGGTGAGGGAGTAGTATAGTGAAAAGCGAGTGAAAAGGCCACGGTGAGGTGACCAAAAAGTATACATACAGTTCGGAGTTCGGAGTATGTAGAATTTTTTCGGATTTTCAAAATGGAGGTGCTGCTGACCTGGTTCTGCCCCATAACGTTTTTGGGGTTTCTTCCTCCCTTTTAGTGTTATTACTGTTATTATTGTTACCAGAGGCATCCTCGCAATTAATTTTATATTGGTGAGTGTTCAGTTCTTCTCATTGTATATCCTAAAAAGTTTTTTAAAAAATAAATGAACAACTGGGAAAATATTACTTTATAAATATATCTATATATTATATTGATAACGAAGAAGAAGTAGAAGAAGAAGAAGGAGTAAAAATGTTTTACACAATGTATATATCTACATATTATACATGTATGTATATATACAAGTAAAGCAAAAAAAAAGTGAACCGAATTTTCTAGTATAAAAATAATAAGAAGTACAATAATTATACTACTACCTATTAGAAATCATCATAATATTATTATTAGAAAAAAGAAGGTTTTAAAATCATTTACTCTTCTTTTTAGTTTTTCGGCAAAAAAAAAGAGAAAGGAAACTAATCTACTTCATACTTTCTCTCTCTTTTTGCAAACATAGACATTTTACACTATCTGTTGTTTTGTCAAATGTATATTATACACAGAGATACACAGAATTGTGGTGAAAGTGAAAAGGAGCAATATAATTTTAGAATTATTATCATTACTGGAACAAAATACTTGTAATGGTGGTCTAATTAATCTATATGCTCTCCGTATAATCTCTCTTCCATTGTGTTTTTATTCCTCTATTTTATATCTTACACATTTTACAAAATACACAGAGTTCTCCAAATAGTACTATTAATGTGTTAAAAAATTATCTCATTTTTTACACCCTACTTTCATAAAAATTATATTAGTAGTGACATACAAGGGTATAATAATAATACGACTATAATGACAAAAATTTCAAATACATTTTAGTAGCACATTTTGTTATACAGTGTCACAATTATTGCAAAAAATCCTGAAAAAAAAAATGTATTTACGCTGTAGGAATGAAAACAATTATTGGTATTGATGAATTGTATATTATTTTTATTGTGGTACATTAGTTGAAGAAAATGATGGAAATTAAAAGGTATCAACTATATATATTCACTATATCTCTACACTGTTTATGTTGCTTTTTATAACTGAATATTAGATAATTAAAATGGTAAATTTTTACATAGGCTATCAAATAATAATTATAACACAAGTATCTTGAATTATACATGTATATAGGTATGTTCAACAAAGACGCTTTAAAATTCTACTGAAATTATAGTGTGAATTTGTTGTGAGTGAGCAGTGATTGTGAATTTTTAACTGTGTGTTTGTGTATCTTATATATGTGTGTGTTTCTTTATTGGTTTTACCTGTTAAATATATTTCTTGTTCCCTTTCTTTTTTCGTGGGTTTTCTTTTCTTTTGTATCAGTGACACAATATAAAATTCAAACACAAAATTAAGGAGTATAAAAAAAAGATTCTACAAATATAAAATATTCATCATAGATGTTAAGTGTTATTAACCCTTACAAGAATTACAGATTCAGATTCTCAATGTTTTCAATAAGCGGATTAAAATTCAAGTGAAAAAATTTGATTTAAAATATTTCAGAAAATGTGGATTTCAATTTTCAATATTTTCCATTTCATCAAATACCATTCGTTTGAAATAAAAGGTTATTAAATTTATATACTGTTGTGCTAGTATAGTTTTTGCAAACCAAATTGTATTTAGTGAACTTATTCCTGTGTGATGTATTTTGATACATTGTAATTTGTTATAGAGTATACTCTTTCTATACAGCAGTCGTTTTGCCATGATGAAAATATCTATTGTGATTTCGACGTCTGTTTACATCAGTTGAAACTGTGCGGTACACATATATTTCATAATTCTGATGTGAGACACAAAAGTAAACAAGTATATTTTGTACATCATGTTGGATTGGTTTAACACGTTGTATGTAGACAAATTTACATTAGGATGGAGGAATAACTGAAAAAAGTAGAATACAAAAATATATATTGACCTACTCCACACCTATATCATATTATAATGTGCTTATACGTTTATACAAACGATGAAGCATGAAGTGTGAACAATATCCTAATAATTACAAAACGATTGGAACTTTGTGCTATATATAAGTATATATGATTGAATTTTTTTTTTTTGGTGTCTACAAATATAGTATAATTGTGTAAGTAGTAAGTAGGCAGTAGGTACGTGTTTTATTTGATAGCAAAAGTAGAAATCTCATTGAGCAATTATACATTTGAGAAAGAGCAATATTGTGTCGTACTTTTACGCATAATATATTTAGTAAATTCACTATGCACTATGCACACATATAAACTCTATATTCTGTAATATTTTCGTTCTGTTTGTGTAATGTGTGTGTGTGTGTTTCGTTTGAGATTCAGGAGAGACTAAAAATATTACTATGATTTTGTATTCTGTGTATGTAGTGGAATTTACATCTGACATTTGTCGGCACTTTTATACGTGGTACATGTGCGTGTGGGTGCGTGGTTTTTGTTATTTTTTATTGTACTTCATAATATTCATATAGCTCAGAAAAGCCATAATATAATAATATACTTACTTCTGTGTAGAAATAATATTTTATGTGCTATTATGTGTGTACACATATATGTATATTTAGAGTATCGAAATTCCTAGTTTGACAATAATTTACCTCGAAGTACACATGATGGTAAAGTGTCATGAAAGTAATGAATTATTACTAAATATACAGTAGGATATTTTTTGTTTTGGTTTTTTTCTTGTGGGTGGTTGTTGTTCTCAGATTATAATATATATGTTATGTATTTTCCAAGTGGTTTTATATGAGATGGTCATTTGAATGATAAAATAAAATGTGTGTGTGTATTGTGTATGATTAAAAATTAAAATACAATGGTATAACAATGTAGAAGTAGTAAAAAAAAAAAAAAATACATAATTTTTTTTAGTTAATACTAATAATTTAATTACTTGATTGCAGTGCGACCCCAATTTGATGATGAAAGGTGAATTGACGTCACCATTAATAATCTCAGTAGCAGAACCAGGAGAACGTGCGTTTACATGTAAATTGGAATTATGTCTCCTAGCTCTTCTACTTAATCGGCTATTAATATTTCAAGTTGTTGAAACAAAGTTCGACTGTCATCTTAATTATCCTCATAAGCATTGTTGTTGTTGTTGTTATTATAAAAATACAAATAATACTAATAATAGTTATTACCCATATTGTTGTTGTTGCTTGCTTGAGTGGGTGACGACTACGGTGACAAAATTCTTCTCATTTAAATGCGTTAATAGAGAAGCCGACAGTTCTACATTGAAAAATATCACAAACGACAACCAAAACAACGACTTCCAATCACATAATAATAATAATAATCATAGTGATACTACTATCAATACCAATATTTTTGAGGTGATTCAATCAAAGGTGCTACAATTATTATTATTCCTAGTGTTGGTGTCTTCTGTTTCATCCGGAACAACAAAAAATATTAAAAACATAATTAAATCCAAATCCATAATATACAACAATCAGAATCAATCAACAACAACAAGAAAAAAGAATCATAAAAATAACACTACATTTATAATACATTCTACAAAGGAAGAAGAAGAAAAAAAAGAAGACGAAACTCTAAAATTATTGCCACTAAACATTTATAGAGAATTATTCATAGTTTTGGTGCAGGTTCACAAACATCAGAATAAAAAGTTAATCATAAACACTAATAATAATAATACGAAAGGAGAAATAATAATTCCAGGAACGGAAGAAGAAAAAACCAAACTCAAACAAGTTTATCATTCTACAGTGAGAACAGAAATATTCACAATTCGACAAATTTACGACGACGAGGACGAAGAAATTGAGAGTAATGTGTGTGGAATGAGAGAATGGCAAGTACTTCGCATGTAGCCTCCGATCTGTCTATGCCGGATCTTTCTCATCTCACTGAAGAAGAAAAACAAATCATTCAAAATGTGATGCTAAGGCAGCAACAGGAGGAGGCAAAAGAACATGAAATTGTCAGGTAATATAAGAAGAAAAAATACTAGAAATTTTATGTGTGTATATGTTGACGCTAAAACATTATAACATCTAGTACAATATTTTATTTTTATTATACACGCGATTTCTTAGCTAACTCGAGATTTACTGTATATACATAATTCATTCATATACTGTATAATATACATGTAAATAATGATTATACCTAAAAATTTTGAATAATAATAATGAATACTAAAATATTATCAATGAATTTTTGTTGTTGTACATATGTTATATATGTTTATAGGAGGAAAGCAGATGAAGTGAAAGTGTTGGAGGAGACAATTCGTCAGCGAAGTGAACAGCAAAGAAAAGCTGGTGCGGGTTTAGATGCTACATGTCAACTGTGCCTAAAAACGAAATTTGCGGATGGTGTGGGTCACGTTTGTGCTTATTGTGGAGTCCGTTGTTGTGCTCGATGTGGTGGGAAAGTTACACTTCGGTCAAATAAAGTGATTTGGGTTTGTATCCTCTGTCGAAAGAAACAGGAATTGCTCATAAAGACAGGTCAATGGATAAATCAACCTTTATCGGCTTCCACACCCGAAAAAGAAAATCGTGGCGGCGGACAACACAGGTTTCCGCCACCTCTTCAAAGAGCCTCCTCTCTCCAAAATCAAGACGTGCGGGTATTACCCACACCCCAATTAAGAAGACAATACAGTCAAGAGAATCGGCCACCTCAGCCCATGATTCCTTCACATCATCATCACCCACCTCCGGTGAGGCGGTCCTCCTCCACTGACCCTCCAGACTATTATCCTCACCATTATCGAGATCGAGACTATGGGCCCATAGCAAGTGACTATATACATAATCCACCGCCTCCGCCTGCTCCTTCTCATCCTCCTCATCACCATCACCACCATCATCAACAACAACAACAACATTTGCCTCATCATTTCTCGTCCTCCACCTCCTCCTCAACTTCCCATGCTGCCAAAGTGAATTCACAAATGGTGGACTGGTCCACAAGTAGTCCTTATGACGTCGTTGTCACGTCCTCGCATCCCCATTCTCATCATTCGACAACTACAAAGACTATGTCGTCAATTCATTCGCAAGGGTCCCAACAACATCATCCTCCTCATCAGCCCCATCCGCATCATCAGCATCATCATAGTAGTGGTCGAGTGAGAGATCCAAATATTAGTAGTAGTAGTGGACAAAGATCCCTTAGTTCTTCCGAAGATGAACTCCGTTCAACTCCTGACTATACTTCAGGTGATGAGTTGGACTCTAGTAGACATCACCATCATCATCATCACCATCACCATCAATCACATCATCATTCCCAACAACAACAGCAACAACAACTTGGTCCAACTGCCCATCTACAACAAACGACTGTGTATCGTCATCATCATCATGACTCTTCTGGTGTGTTACCTAGCACTGTGAGTAGTACTGGTGTTGGTGTGGGTGTGGGTGTTGGGGGTGGTGTTTTAAGTGGTGTGAGTAGTGTTGGTGCTAATTTGGGTATTAATAAAGGAATTACTCCAATAAATAATAAAAATGGAAATTCCTATGATGGGACAACAACCCCTTCCTTATCAAAAGTGACTAGTACTAGTAGTAGTGGTATTTTAGGAAGTGTTGGTGGTAGTGGGGTCATATCCACTACAAATTTAGGATCCACGGGCACAACTGCAGGGAATAATAATAATTACTATCGATACGGTCCAGAACAACGACCGGAGAGAAGAAGAGGCTACACTGACAGACGACAAAAGAAAACTGTTCGGTTTGATTCTGATGATTTTGGTGAAGGGACAACAGGGAATGAAGATGAATGGTTTCTTTGGGATCAAGGCTCAGCTGAGCGTCAGGGATCACAAGATTCAACTACTAAGGACTCTGGAATTGATACATGCTCCAATTTTACGTCAAGTGAAGACTCAAATAGAGAACTCGTACCAACTAAGGTAAATATATACAATATATTATTATATGTGACAGTATTTTACATTTTTCACGGAGAAAGTGTTTACAAAACACATGTACATTATGTACAGTACATACTAACAATATAATATTATAATTTATAATATAATAGAAGAAGTATTCCATATTATTTATTGTGCATAGCACATATTATGTATAGTAAATAGTAAAGTAGAGGGGACGGAGAAAATCCTTAACAAAAGTAATATTGTATATATTATTATATTTTACAAATATCTTCTTCATTAAATAATTAAGTGTGAGGCGCTATGTAGATGGACATTATATAACAGGAATAATTACAATATGTACCTAACTAATATTATACATGCTTATATTATATCTTATATGCAGACAAAAAGAAAATGTATACAAAAAGGACCTCTGTATTCTGTGTTCAATATATTATATGCTAAAACAATATAATGAGATGAAAAATAATATAATATCTCTCCAAAATGTAGAATACCGCTTATAATAATTGTTTAGTAATTACAGCTTAGAACCTATACATATGTATGTGTGTACATGTGTATATTATACACTATACACATTTATATATGTACATAGGCTGTTGAGAAACAGTCTCATCATATTCAATCGATAAAATATCCTGACAATAATATAATATTGCTATCATCAATATGCTCTTGTTGTATTTTGTAGTCGTTTAGAAAAGTATTTTAAATATTATGATATTATAGAAGAAACTTGCGTGCTCATAATTGAGTTTCAAATGAGGAAGTTGTAATATATAAAATGATATAATGAGAACAGGAATACCAATATTCATGTTAAAAGTTATGCTCTCGATCAATAGCAATATGTAACCAATTTTCAATGTATAATACAACATACCATGTACTACATTGTACATGTGTAAATAAATTAATTATGAGCTGTTGAAGATTCATTTAGTAGGAATATGCGTATAACATTTCAAGCGGTGAAAGTAGTTCTCTTACAATGTCCAATGGACTTTAGATATACCCAAATCGTGTATATATACATAATATGTTGTGTACTTTCACCTTATCCGTTAGTTTTACATATTTTTTATACTATAGGTAGAAGGTAGGTAGTGAGTTGCTAAAGTTTAATGAATAATGAGAAACGAGAGTAAAACAAAAGTTGTATTGTGTTCTAAATTTTGGTTACATAAATCTATGAAAAATGGTTGAAATATGGTACAAATTGTATTTTTATTTTGCCAATCATTAAAATTTTCATTAAACATAGCACCCTGTGTCTTGGAGGCCAAACAATGATGGAACTAAATTGGTGGGTCATATGATACTAAAGAAAGAAATCAGAGATGGTCATAGTTCCTCCTCTGCTCACATCTTGGGTCTCAAAGTGATCGGTGGGCAAATTATTGAACCCGGTACCAGGACAGGTGCTGTAGTGGAGAAAGTCAAAAAGGGCTCAATTGCTGACCAAATTGGAAGACTAAGGCCTGGTGATGAAGTTATTGAATGGAATGGAAGGTATGTATATGTGTATATATTTTATGTACATCTCTATTTTCTATCTATTTATGAAACGTAAATAAATGTTTTATGTATAATAAATAAGAACATATTACAAGTATATATCTAAAAGCATCTGATTTTGATAATTAATATAGAAACTTGGCAGACAAGACGTATGATGAAGTGTATGACATAATTTCCGAGTCAAAACAAGATTCACAGGTTGAACTTGTGGTTGCGAGGCCTATAGGTGAATTTAATACTTACTTTTATTTCATTTCATGTTTATATATTTCAAGTTTATGAGTACATGTAATACATATGATGTGTTGTTACAATAATTTACTGATGAATAATGTAATGATGTGTGTATAGGTTCAGGTGCTGGACTTGGGACAACTACTACTACTAGTAGTAGTACTAGTGCCGTTCAAAATAGGAAGAGCAGCTACCTCAGTATTCGTAAAGACTATCGAAGACCAAGTGTGACTGTTACGAGTCCAACGTCGCCAGGACCAGGGCGATTTGGACCAGGAAAACTGCAACTCAAAATTTGGTTTGATCCTAATGGTATGTGAACGCTTTATTTTTATTTATTTACTGTATAAAACTGAAAAATTCCATGCATAAAATAAAATGTGTAGAAAATAATTATTATATCAATGTAACATTCCGAATGTTTGATTAAAACATGAATAATTATTCATGAAAATAAATTTGCCTTTTATTTTATTTTTTCAAACAAAAATAGCTCATCAACTAATTGTCACTGTATTACGGGGTTGTGACATCTCATCACGCCATTCTCATGCCCCAAATCCTTTCGCCAAATTGTGCCTCCTTCCTGATAGAAGGTTAGATAGAACGAACATTCTAAATACTTACAAACATACAATACACAATGTTAAACTGAATACATAGATTTTAAAAGAACAACCCTCAAAGTCATAATATGTTTAACAATTTTATTTCACACGTATCTTATCTTTTTTATCTACATTTAAACTTTATAGTGAGAAATGGAAACGAAGAACTAGAACACTGTCACAAACACGTGAACCCCGATGGAATCAAAGTTTTGTATTTGCTCCTCTTCGACTGTCCGAATTAAGAAGGTACTTATTTCTTAACTATCACTACATGATATTATAAAAATTACAATTTCCTCGAAAAAATGTTTTAGATACTGATAATTTACATGTGTATTGAATAACCTGAAATTCGTCAAAATTATGCGTACATTACAAATCAAAGGAGTTAATTTGGGTTTGATTTTTACAATATGATTCATAAATAAAATGTAAAAGTTATTAAATTCTCTGGTTTATTTATTTTTCTTTGATACATAAAGTCGTATACTACAAGTGTCTCTCTGGGACTGCGATCGATCTGGAAATTCTGAATATTTGGGTGAGGCTTCCATCGAACTTTCTACAAATCCATTGGATGACGAGCCAGAATGGCACTTTCTCACTTGGGATGTAAGAAATTTTGTTTGTTTCTGTATATATTTATTTGAGTTCAATGAATATGATGTAATTCTTTTTTAAGTTTTTTATTTACTAATAATTCATAACGAATAATATCTCAAATCTAAAATTTAAATACTTAATCATGATAACTTATCATTTCATTTTAGCGGAAGTCGAGCTTGTACTTAGAAACAGAGTCCGTAAATCCATCCCAGGAACATCTGACACTATCACCACCAAGTACCAACTCACGACTTTCAGATTCGGATACTTCTGAATTTGCCGACTACGATAGAGAAAGACGTCTTGAAATTGCTTCCATTTCCAGTTCCTCGAGGTTTGTAATGTTACACATAATGTATAACTGCATCAAATTTGTCATTTGCTATAATATATTTGATGACAGTGTAAAAATAATTAAGATAGGTAATACGTATTTCTAATTTCTATTTTTGTACACTATTCATACTTATAATTTATAATATGATACAGACTCATATTGTATGTGGTGTAATGCTATATCAATTTCATTTTCAGCAATCCATATTACTATTGACTTTTTTTAAGCATGAAAAATTAAAGCCATGGTGTGCATTCTAAATTTCACAACTTATATAATTTATTACTTTGTTAAAAAGGATTACGGGGTATGACCTTAGACAAACTAATCCCGTTAATGAAAAACTAAAAAAGATTCCTTACTACTACTTGTACGATTTTCCTAGTTTTTCACGTATAAAAATAGTTTGTGATTATTGATATTGTGAAGTTAAACGGTATTCTACGTTGTCCACAAATTAAAAATGTGCAAAGCTGTAAAACTGTGGTCCATAGGGTTTTATATTTTGTATTACAAAGCTTTCTACGACTAATAATCAAATTTTCCAAAATGTGGTACATTTCCATATACACATAACTGCCCTTGATAGAATTTTAAAAGCCCTGAGCCTTTAAGGTCATGCCCCAATGTCTTCTACTTAATTAGATTTGCATGAGTGTACTTTTGCATCTCCTATATAGTTAATCTTTTGCACATATTTAATAATGTAGTACTTAGCACATAACTACACGCTTTAAATTTTAAAAGTTAAGAATTTAATTCATAAATGTTCATAATATGAATGTGTACGGAAATACTGCTGAGTATATTCTGATTTTCATTACTAGAAACAAAAAAAAACTATAAATAACTTATTTAAAAATTGAAACGCATATTTAACTGATTACATATATGCGTTAAATAAAGGTAAAACATTTCATACAAAACCCATCACGCTTCACTACGTAATTAGAAATTGGAAAAGCAAAATCAACTTTCTGTATATCATATAATATAAAATATAACATACACATGTGACAAAAGCATTTTTGAGAATGTGCCTTAATTATTTAGAGATTAGTATAATATTATGATGTAAAAACAAAAACACATCATGTATTTTTGTACTGTGGTTTACAATTCTGTGGCTCATGTATTTACATCTAGGCTTGTTTTTGTACGAAAAATTAAGAGGCATAAAAAGTGTAACAAAAAGCAAAACACAAGAATCCAAAATCCCATAAACCATATTTTAGGTTTTATATGTTACATGTTTCAACAATGTAAATTTACAGTGTAATGTATATAGATGGTAACATTTTCATCACATCTATTTAAAACAAGTATGTCAATATCAGATGAAAACACGAGATAGGCTGAACGAAAAGAACAAAAAGTTTAAGGTTTCTCTGTAAACTACGAAATAGAACAAAGAATACATAAATAGAGAGAAAGACAGACAAGCTTAATCAAAGTTTTCTTTCTTTCTTGAAGAGATTTTTAATAAATTTTTCAAACTGTACAAAAAAAAATTGTAGAAAAAATTGTGTGTGAAGTGTGAATAGTAAATATATTCTTAATTCTTGTACATGATAGATGACATCGTGTGTTCTATGTTTGTACATGTACATTTGTCAGGGGGGACAACACATGAAAAAATTTTTTTTTCTTGTGTAGGGCCGGTACAAAAGTGTATACGTACATATGCAGATGTCGCATATCCCCCCCTGACAACATGTACATAAACTCTTGTATGTACATAAGCACTTTATAGATTTAGCTTAGATGTTGTTCTAAAGTATAGTATATAAATTCCTCATGATACATGTATATTGAAACTTACAGTTTTCCTCTTGTGTTTCTATTGTTGAGATCTAGGTACCTAATATTTAGTATAATAATACAGTATGATGTCTAGAAGAAAGATAAAATATGATTCAAATAATATATATAGAGATGTAAAACCCTATGCAATATCAATGTTGCTCAGAAACTAGAAATGTAGTCCACTTCTATCTTCTATCCACTAAACTACTCCACAAGGGATATTATGAGAATGGGACAAGAATAGGAGTAGAGTAGAGAGAAAGAGAGAGAGAGATCATGTATGTGTGATGTGTACGTCCGTATTCTGTATATATATATAGTGAAATGTCAAACTTTATTCATGCCATAGGAATGCAAACTTGTGTCGGCTGTCAGTCGTCATACTGTATGTCATGTTCATGTCAGTCGTCAGTCTTTTCTCTCCAACTTAAGACTACTACTGAAATAGAGAGAGAGAAAGTGTCGTACATGTATATACTTTTGTTATTTTGCTATCATTATAATGAAGGAACAGAGGGGAACAGAAAAGTTATGTGTACATACATATGACACAATATACATCTTCTCTACACACTTTAGTATCTATACATAGGTATTAGATATCTTATGTCAGTCGTGTAATATATATATATATGTAGTGTTATGTTTCTGTACAAAAATTGTACACAAGTACTGTATTCATGTCTAGATACATGTTTATATAAGAAAAACAAGTGAGAAAGAGAAAGTGGAGATGAGCTGTTGCTATAATTGTAACATTCCACATACAGAAAGTTTTTGTTTCGTTGGTGTAAAGCATCAGTGATTCTGAATTCTGATATTGTTACTTTCTACTCTCTCTCTCTCTCTCTCCTCTTCCCTCCGTTATCCTTGTTATTATTTTCATCTCTGTGGAACACAGAACTTGGGGAGTTTTCCTCTAGAATTTATAGAAGCATCAGGGAAATGGAAAAGTTGTTTTCTTCAAAATTTCTTCTTCTTCCTTTTGTTTTTGCACATAGACTTTCTGCTCTTATACATTATTTACTCAAAATGCTTTTTCTTGCTCCTACTTCTTCTTCTTCTTCTTCTACTTCTTCATCTTCTGCTTCGTCTTATTCTAGCTGTTAATAATTAATAATATTATGAAACTATCTATACAAATTTTTTATAAAAATTCGAACAACATAAATGTGTATATATATGTTTATAATATATTTTATTTTTTGGAACTTTGTGCAATAAGTAAAATTTTTTTTTTTTTTCTTTCCTGTTCCTTAATTCTACTACAACTAAATATATAGTCCTCCACCGGATGACATGTCAGTAGAGAGACGATCACGTCGTGATTTAAGCCCTTTGAGTCGTCGAGTTACAACTGACTCTGGAGACGCCTATTCTTCTCAGTCTCAACAACAAAGTCGAGAACTACTTGGGTCCAATCGTCGTTCTCTTTCTGCCGTCACATCCTCACAGTTTCGATCCGAAAGTCAACCTCGTCAGGGTCAATCTAGAGGAATTTCTCCAGTACGAGATGTGGATACACATGAGTTTCAATCTTCCACTACTGGCCAACCTCATCCAAGACATCGTTCCACCACCGTTACACCACAAGGATCACCGAAGAAACGAATTCTTCCGGTTGTTCCACCTGGGAGAGAAAGGCTGGCACAGGTATTTATTTATTTAAAAAAAATTAAATTCATAAAAATTCTGTCAAGAGTCAAGAAAGAAAGACTTTATTTGAGAAAAATTGTATTAAAACAAGCAGAGTACACAAAAAATGGAGTGTAAAAAAATATTATTATAGCAATAATTATTAATTATTTTAGTAATACTTAAGAGGGAGGCAAAAGTAAGTATGCAATTTTGCCCCTATCGCTAGGTCAAAATGAATATTACCATTAAATTCTACGTGTAATTTTAGGTGGGGTTAAGTT
>JABASP010002640.1:0-18709 GCA_019776565.1 Sminthurinus signatus | reverse complement strand
GTTGTTCAGAAAAATGTGCTGAAAAACATGGTGTAGTTTATTTTTCTTAGAAGTGTACTGTTTTTGTCTCACAGTGCCCCAAAGGTAGAAAATTATCGAAAAAATAGACCTTTAAGGGCTCGTAGGTCCCAAACGAAGGCCCATGCATGGCAGCGACCTACATATTCGTAATCAGCGCAAAAAACTGAGTCGGATAGGATACATGAGGTTTCAAAAGGAGCGGGGCCCCAGACAACGTTCCATTGTAAGATAAAGTGCGGTCAGTACAATAAAAATAATTGAAAATTATTCACTGTTTTTTCAACTTACTCTAACAAAAAAAAAAGAAAAGATATTTTGTATCTTGTAATTTGAATGGCTGACTGATGACTGGGTGACTGAAAACTATTTTATTTTTTATTCACTAATATTCTCCGAGCGGGAAAAAAATTATATTGTATATTTCTGAAAATCTGCATTGTGCATCACATCGTAATATCATATCACACAGCGTATTAAATTTAGAGATGAATTTTCATTTTCAGAATTTCAGCAAGTGAATGAACAATGAACAACGAACAACGAACAAGTCACGTTTGTACTTTATACTTTATACTTTATGGTCAATGCTCACTGCTTAGCAAAATAAAAAATAGTAGCCATTACATTTCTATTTTCTATTCTATATTCACTCAACACTCACAATTTTCTCTCAGTTCTCCACTCACTCAAAACTATAAAGATTAAAGACGTGTGAGATAAGTACCAAGAAAACTGCTCACTGTTTAATGTTTACGAGCATCAGCCAGTGATGATCATTATTTTAACAATATGAGCTAAGAACTTGAACATTGTACAAAAATCTCGAGTCTCGAGTCTCTATTCTCAAGAGCTGCTGATTTTCTCTAATGAGAAGTAAAATTATGCGCACCATTAGCATTACTTTGATGCACATGTCATGTGTAATGTCTCATGTCTTACACCAAATGAGAAAGCAAAAAAGAAAAATACTACAAAATATAAAATATACAATATACATGGACAACTTTTTGTTTCAACGCTGTCTCAATTTTCCAGTACTATGATAATTTTTGCACAGATTCTAGATTCTAGATTCTAGACGCCAGGCGCTAGAATTCAAAGATTACTCAGTATTCAAATGAAGTAGGAGGTTCCATTTTTGACAAACACTGTCCTGTCAATTATCAATTCAAATTCAAGTTTGCATGTATGATTCAATGTATGTACTCAATGCTCAATATTTGACGAGGGATTCACACGCCTTTCTTTATTTATTAACATTGTACATTGTACATGTTTGCGACTATGCGTGACACATGTAACACGTAACACGTATTGTATACATATAATAAATAGAAAAAGTTGGTATATTTAATATTTATAGTCTAAATTCTAAAGTCTACACAGTGCAGAATTAAAGCTGGAAATTTGAAGCAATGTAAAATATACAATTTTCACCGCGTGGAAAAAAATACGGTAATATTCATATTCATATTGCACAGTGTAAACAGTAAACAGTATAAAATGTACAGTATAAAGTGTAGTAGTTGGTGTCATTTCATTAATTATGCAGAACCATGACACTGGAGTCTAGAGTCATGAGAATGTATATTGTACATGTATAAATGCACCATGTTTTTATGTATGCACGACACTCGGCTCATTTGCACAGATCCCAGTTTTAATATACAAGTTACAACTAACAACTTTTCACAAACTCCCATGTCAAACTGAATTATAGAGGTATAGGGAATGGAGAATGTGAATCTCTGTCTCTCTGTCAGCATCACCATCACCATCATCAACATGAACATCATATGGTTGTAGGCAGAATCTCCCACTCCTGTTCAATGTTTAACTATTTACAAGGCCCTTCCACTAAAATCTACACTCTTCACTCTACACGTTATATCGTATTTTGTATTTCAGATTTCAGCGTGTAATATGTAATATGCAGTACTCCACTTTTTGTTTTTGTTTTTGGTGTACCGACACAGTAGACAGTAGACAGTAGTGGAGTCGTGAGTGGAGAAATATGTATGACAAGTTGAAAACTTTAATTTGCACGTTTCCACTTGAATTTAAATTCCATTAATCTTGAATCTTGAATCTAGAATCTTGAATGTAGAATCTTGAACGAGAGAAAATCCACTGGTGAGAAGTAAATGAGAAATACTATACTTTTACTACGATTTACGATATTTTGTACCATCTTTTTCTGAAAAAAACATGCATAGCAAATATAACAAAAAGTACCATAATATTTCTAGTTTTTAGAAAAAAAAATGTGACATGCGTGAAATTGTGCGAATCGGCTCCTTCTTTCTTTTTTCATCATCAGATCTTGTCTTGGATGAATTAATTCCTAAATCTAAAGTAAAAGCTGATGTGAACGTGAACGTGTTAATATGTCATTTATTGTTTATACATTGTAAATTGTAACAGAGAGTAAAAATTCATGAATTCAGTATTCAGTCATGTTTAGGAGCAAAACGTCTACTTCATGTACAAGATACAAGATGTATTGAAGATTGAAGCGCTGGCAAGTGACTGTGTCCTTCTTGTGTCTTACGTCTTATTTCTTATGATAAAGATTAAATTATACACAAGACTCTAGACTCTAGACTCAAGAAAGTATTTTCAATATTCCTTGTTTTTCTTAAAGACTAAAGATTCTCTTCATCCTCACTTTCGTCTCTTGTCTCATCAACTTAAAAAGGACATGGTGAAGATTAAAGTTGTTCACGGAGCATTTACTAATAAATACTGCATACTGAACACGGAGAACGGAGAACGGTGTATTATTCATGTACGTGAGAGCGATTATCCGTGTCGCGTGATTATCGCCTCTGCCTTTCCAAAGTTTGTTTTCACTCTAATCTCTAATGTGAAAGGCAAACATGGATGCATGGAGCATGGATGCATGCAAACAAACTCGAGTTAAACTCAAAGTAAGCAAGCTCAACCTACATTCTACATTTTAAATTCTATCCTCTACACTCTACATTCTACATCCATACGCAACTCCCTTGACACTTTTCTCTTCTTCCTCCTCCTTCCTCACTTTTCCTACTTCAAGCTGCTAAGTTTTAAGCTCATCCTCATCTAAAAATTCAAAATTCAAAGATAAAGTCAGAGTCAACTGAAGACTAAATTCATGTGAGATTTCCTACATCTGAAATCTGAACATTAAAGCTCTAAACTCTAAATGAAGTTCAAGTGTCATGTATTTATGTATCTATTTTATTATCATTTGAGAATTGAGGAACTACAATTCTATTCTACTCGGTACTCGGTTTATTTTCACTAAGACAATACTTGGGATTCTCTTAGACGTTTAGTCGACTCGGAACCAAAGATTGAAAACAACAAACTAAAAGCATAGATCTAACCATTAACTTTATACATGATATATAATAATATTAAAGAGAATGTTGTGAATGGAAATAAGAGATATGATGTGAAAATACAATACGAATATGAATGTGAATATGAATGTGAGTGGTCTGGTCATTTTACGATGTAGTAAATTAAAAAATCAATCGTCAGTAATATGAACTCACACAGCACACAATACACAAGACACAGTCCATGTTGTACATAAAATGTGTCCGTATTATTTATAGCTTTTGTATTTTTATTGATGGATATCTTTTCTCTTAAAATTTTAATGACTTTTTAATGTGTACTCGATACTTGATACTCAAAACTCGATTCATATTCATTTTCATATTTTCTTCTGGAGGTCTGGCAGCTAATCAACATTAAAGTTGTTGGAACAAAATACAATATACAGAATAATATTTAATATTAGCACGTTACACTCTCCTCTGTAATAAAATGGAGGTAAGTACTAGAAAAATAAAAAATCCTCCTCATTTTTCACATTTTTTACCAATACCAATGTCGCAAAGACAGAGCACAGAATCACAGAATGAGCTAGATGATGTACATACTAGAAAATGACTTGATGATTTCGATAGTCAAGTTGATTTATGCGGTTGTGTTTCAGCGGTTCCTACACTGTGCACTGTGCATTGGGCATTGGGCATAGGAAATCATTTCATTCATAAAATTATTTTTCTCATTCCTCGCACTTCATACTTCATACTACACAATGCACAACGCACAACACAGCTCACATTTCATGATACATATTTAATTTTAATAGGCGATGAAAATTTCCTCCATTTTTTTAGTCATGGATTAACGAATACGCATACGGATTTAACAAAAGAAGATTAGCAAGAAAATGAGGAAGATAATCTAATCGTCATTCTTACTCATTCATTGACCTTTGACCCTTGAACATTCAACATTTCTATAGCTTTTTTTAGAGTGTGATATCTTACATCATTCACATATAAGTGGAAAACTCTTTAGTCTTCAGCATTTCTGGTTTCTATGTTATGTGCAGTAGCTTTTTTATAGGAGGTGGAAAACAGAAACAGTGGAGTGATATACAATTCTTCTAAAAAAGTTCTCGATTCTGGACTTTGTGATGACAGTTGAATGAAAAAACTCAGTTGTTTATCTGCTATTTTTCTCCTTTTTACTCTCCAATCTTCTCGCATCATGGACGAAGGACGATGGACGATGGATGATCCAAGTAAATACGAGTAGCAAGTAACGAGTACGTTCCTCCTGGAAATGTTTCTATTTTTTGTATCTGTTTGTATTTTCAACTATAATAAAGTTAATCAGGTAAAATGGCTGAATCAGTTTACGGTCCAGTGACCAGTGAAAAGAGAAGACAGAAAACAGAGTGACTATAACATTTTCCTTTCTCCTCTCTCCTCTTCTTGCACTTTTCCACTCGTCTCTCGACTCTCGACTCTCGACTGTTCTCCGTAAGTGTGTTTTTTTTAGTCTGATTGTAAGTGTGTGAGTGTGAGTGGAATGGGAATTATACAAGATAAGCGTGAAATGACACTGGGCAGGTTTTTCCACTGAATTATATCACTGCCTAATTTAAACAATTCCTTCCATCTCCTTCCTTTTACTTGTACATAGTGTATGTCCTATCTTTTTCACTTGTGTAGAAGATGTATAAAAAAGATGTGTGCTTTACTTTTCCTAGCTGTATTACATACTACACATTACATACATTTTACTTGTATGCTTACTATGTACTATTTATTATGTAGCTCAAAAGATAGAGAAGATGGAGAAAAACAAGATAATTTCATCTCTTCTTCTTTTTACTATTCGTATTTGTATTCGGCCAGGCCACACGAGAATCGTAAAAGAAAATGATGAGGATGTGGAATGAAATGCTAATATTAAATTAAAATCCCGGTATACATTATACATAAGATGTGAAGTTTGGTTCAGTAGAAGACTTGTCTTGGTATTTACAACAGTTTATTATACTAAGTCTCAAATCTTATGTAAGTTAATGTTAAATGTTAAGGCTCTCCTTTCTCCACTCTGCAGTCTCCAGTCTTTAAAAATTTTGCAAGTTTATTTGAAAATTAATGCTTATTACTATGTATGAATCTGTGCTCAAATCTCATCTCATCACAACTCAACTCAGCAGGTTGATTGACATGCATAATATATACTTTTATGGAAAATGGAGTCGGTGAATTTTACTGATACGATGATTCTGGATTCTTGATTCTGTATCTTTTTACAATTTACAGTCTACAGTTTCCAGTTTACAGATACTTTGAGCAAGATTACACATTACACATTAGACATTACCTATGGAGATTGAACCAATGAATTATCTGTAGGGCCATGAACACTGGACACTGGATATACATGTGAAAAACACAAGACAAGAGATGAGAAAAGAAAGGGAAACTTTTTTACTTTATTACTTTTTACTTTTCACATCCACCGCTTGTGTTTCCATGTTATTACTGTGTATTAGATAAAATAAAGAAGAAGAAGAATGGAGAATCTTGTTGTTTTGCATTTAAAATTGTAAATAAAAGGAATAGACTGTAGACTTTTAAGAATGATTATATAGATTCCCAGTGATGACTGTTTACTGTTCACTGTGGAAAGTGAGAGGGAGACTGGCCACTGCTGACTGCTGACCAATGACCAATGACCGCTGAACTCCACTCGGACTCAACTCAGCTAGAGGCTAAATGCACATGGAAATGGAAATGGAAGTGGAAGCAAGGAAAAGGAGTAGTTTTAATAGTAAATTCGTATAGTAATAGCAGTAGTTGGATGAGTATTAGATATTAAAAAGATGAGAGAAAATAAATGAACAAGGAACAACGAACAAGGTAGGAGAGAATCTACTTGACTCTTGACTCTTGATTCTTGATTCTTGATTCAATAGCATGCCAAGCTGAGCCATGTTAAGCTGTGTTATGCTGTGTTATGTTGTGTAATGTATTGTAATGTATTGGTAAATGTATGGAAACAGTTTATGTATTTATGTATGCCCTTCTTGACCCACGACCCACGCTGGGGCTACTCGTCCATCAAGTCACTTCAAAACATATTTATTACATTTATGTACACACTATCAAAGTATCAACAGGAGTAGAATTTGAGCAGGAGAATGTGAACGTGGAAAGGAAAAAGCTAGAGAGCTAGAGTGATGTTCATCCTGTTCTATCTATTCATCCATCCATCCATCCATCCATCTACTTACTTGATTCTTGATTCTTGATTTCAATAATCTCCAGGAGTAAACCTTCAATTTGGTTCGATCTCCCTACACTTTTCATTACCATAATAAAATGATACTTGCATCACGAACAAGAAAAAAGTTGTATGAGATGAACTAAACTGAGCTGAGATGAGATGAGAACTGACGATGAGAGATGAGTCACACGGTCAATCTCTTGAATCTCTTGAAACTCTTGAATCTCAAGACTCAAGTCGTCAAACTTGTACTTTTTACATTTTACATCACTTGTAAAAACAAATGCACAAGAAAACATGTAAAAATTATGAATAAAACTACTGAAAACAGATAAACGTAGCTCGCAACTAATTCTGAATCTTCTACTTTTTGTGCCACCATTGATGAAAAAACTGTGTGTGTATTGTGTTTTGTGTATTCTAGTGTCTCAAAATAATAAAGAATAAAGAATGAAGCTCAAAACTACACCAAAGAAGTTTTTCAACCACAGAAAGTTTTATTTTGTTTTGCTTCAAAGATAAATATTAAATATTCTGCAACATCAATTTCATCCGAAAAGGCGCAAAGACATAAGTAAGTATCGAAATTGAAATTAGAAACCATACAGGAGTTAAATTACTTAAAAAATTTCTCAATACAGTATCTTTTACACTAGTGCAGGTGCAACCTACAACCCAGAATACGCATAGTCGTATCTTTTGTCTATACGTCACTAATTGTACAAGTGATAAGTAAAACGACATGATTTCATTTTTGATTTCATTTTCTATCATCTCAGCATTAAGAATTTGATTCCAATTTAATTTATCGTATTGCTTCACTATTGATTATTTACTAGTACAAGAATTAAAATGTTGATGAAATTCAAAATGTACGAGCGAAAGTCTCTTTGGCCTGTGAATTGTGAATCATTTTGTATTTTACATTTTATTTCTACTTTTGACTTCTGGTCATTGAGCTTTTTAACAATTTTACAAAGTATCAAATATCATTTGGCATTGGGGAAAAACAATATTTATTTATGTTCATTTGGACAGGTATCATTTTATTTTCTCTCTTTTTTTATCTTGCATCTTGTTGCATCTCACATCTCATATCTCATACCTATACAAAAAAGTAGCACATGTTCAAAGTAAAGAGATCAAAATGGAAGCCTTTATTTTGATTTTGATTTTATTAGGAGTCAAATTACGTATGTCTTTTGGCTTCCGGCGATCAATAACCGATATCTGATATATAACTGGCTACTCAATTTATAATTTACTCTCATTCCTCATGCTCAGTTCTCAATTCTCATCAGACTGATTTGAAAACAACAGCTAATGGTTAATCCTGTAATTTATTATGATACAAATTGAGGCAGATTATTATTGGGAATGGTGGATTGTAAAATGTAAGCTAAAAGCTCCTACTGCTGAATACTTTTACTAATATTACTATTATTATTATTACTACAGGTGTGTACAACTTGGAGTGTAAAATGTAGAATGTGAAGTGAACATCTCAAGCCTCAAGAATTATCTTTCTTACTGTCTACTGTCTACTGCAAAGCTAGATAGCCACAACCTTGTTTCAATTCTCTCCTCACTCATCAAAAATGTATTTAGTGATCTCTATTCTGTTATATTGTAGAAACGAACGTGGACCTAAAAAGTATGTTACTGATTATTTATTAGACATGTGACATATCAATTGATATGGATTTAATATTTTTAATATTGAGCATTGAGAAATCGAGAACAAAGAGATAGAGAAAAACGAACATTGGGCAAATTTAATGCTTAATATCATTAACATTTTTATTCCAATTATAATCCATTTTCATAATAAAGATTGACCTTTATAATTTACAAAGTATGTTTTGAAAAATAGAAAATGACCAAGTACTTTTAAATTTCAAGCTTTTCAAGCTGTTCAAGATCCAAAATGCTGATCGTTAATCTGTGTGTGTTCTCGGATCTTTTGTTTCTTTGAAATGCTCAATGTTCTTGAAATATTTTTAGTGTTGTCCACTACACTCTTTAGTACAAATTATAGAGAATCCAAAATACAAGTGTTTTTACCTCTGATACTTTATGCTTGATACTTGATACTTGATCCAGATATTTTGAAAAAAGTTTACCTTCAAGTTTGAAACATTGGGTAAGATGTCAAAGGAAATTGATGAGACATTTTAAAGCGTACGTTTTAAAGTAGGGAAGGAGGAAGAGAAGAAACTATGAAGATGAAGAAGGGTAACAAGAGGAATTTAAAGACGGACAACCCAAATCCAAATCCAACTCCAAATTAGAGTAAAAATATCTCAAAGACAAGAAAAAGGAGGTGAGACGAAACAACCATGAACCATCAATACGCAATACACTCTGATACAACTGTTCAGAAAAGGAGAAAGATAAACTACTACTATTTTATGCATAGAGAGCACATGTTATCACGCATTGTACATTACATTATTGTACTATGTCGTATTTGTGTATTGTTGTACAGTGTAGAATGTAGAACTATAGAAGTGTGTAAAGTCTTTAGGAGGACACAATAGAGTATAGAAGAGTAAGAAAATCCAGAAACAGAAACAGAGAGTATGAGTACACGTACTTTTGTATTTTGTATTGTGTATTGTGTATCTAAATAAAGTAGGATATATTTTTGCTAGATTTTCTTCGGAAAAGAACAAAGGTGAGTACAAGGGCCTCCTGGTGTGTTTTACAACTACAAACCTTGTGTCCCAAAACCCCAAAAACTCTCTAGGTGTCCAGTACTCCAGAACTCTCGTCTGCTCCTCTGTCTCCTCTTCTTCTTCTTCTAGATATTTCTCCAACGTATGTCCAATGTTTACTGCATCTCCTTCTTCTTTTATTTTGGCCCTTGGCAGAGTTTTCTAAGAAGTAAGAAGAGTTTTCTTCTCCTCTTCTTTTTTTGTCCACTCATTTCACCTCAACATTCAACATTCAACTCTACTCTACTCCTCTCCTCTCCTTTTCTTTTTCTTTACTTTTACAATGAGTGTTAAAGGTCGATTTTCGGGTCAAAATCATTTTTAGACAATTCAGACCAGTGCCAGAGCCAGAACCAGTGCCAGTGCCGTATGTGAGTATGTGTAGATTGTAGATTTATTTATGCACATCTTCTTCTTCTTTACTTTCAAATGTCCATTTAGATACAAATACAAATGTAAAAAAAAGAAGGTGAACCTAAACTTAAATTCTATCTTCTTCTTTCTTCTACTTCTTTATATGTTCTTGGATTTAGAGTTGGTATTGGAATCGGAATGTTAAACGTTTACAACCTACCCCGTACAACTACAAGGAAAAAGAAAGATCCACACGTCCAGAAGTAAAGAAGAAGAAGAAGGTTTGCCGTACTCTATATTTTTATTCCACTCTTTTTCTGTATTTATACACTTTACATGTCCACTGTGGAAGAAGGAACAACGAACAAGGTTCAAGTCATCTTAACATGTTCAACGCCTTCTCATCTTTACTTAGTGTGCGTAGAATATAGTCAAACTGGACATCCTACTGCGGTTTCCCTCGGTTAGTCTCATCATGTCGATTCTCGATTCTTGACTCTCGATTTTATATTGAGTTCTTTTTTATCATGAGGAATATCGTGGTTCTTGATTTTGATTTTGGATTTGGTCCTTTTTTCATCCTCCCTCTTTTCTTCATTTTCTCTTTGTCATCTCCTCTCAGCAGTCCAGTCAGTTCAGCCAGTACAAAATAATATTATGTATTTCACATGTAGGAGTGGACAAACTGTCCATGTACAATGTACAAAGTACAATGAGCATGGACACGGACATGTGGATCCACTTGTACCTTTGTACCCAAGTTGGACGTCTAGATGTCTGCAGGAACTATGGGATTTCCATGCATTAAGGTTTAAGGTGCACCTTTCTGTTCTGTGTGAAGGAGGAAATGTTAGCAAAATGTAAGTTGTGAGCGTGTAACTGAAATGTTACAGGTTACAGCTATAGGGAAAACGGCTCTTCATCCTCTTCATTTTCCTTCTCTCTTCTCCCTTCCCCTGTCTTTCTCATCTCCATCAAACCATCAAACCATCAAAATAGTTGTAGTTGTAGTTGTGACTTGAGACTTGAGACTCGAGAGTCGGTTGCAAATTATTACGAATCTTGTTGTACAGTGTAAGGTTTTGTGTTTTTGTTGGAGTGGAGTAGATGATAGAATTTTATGACACATCGTTTTTACTGTATCTTCAGTCTACAGAGATAAATTTGAAGGAGGGGAGCAAAACTAAACATGTAGAATCTAGAATGTATTGTATTGTATGTATTTTATGTATAAATACTCTATACTCTATTGTCATTTCATACCTCATACTTTGTACATTGTATGTTATTCTATCCGGTTATGTTTTATGAATCCCGTTGTACATTGTACATTGTACATACACATTGTATATTATATTATATCTATAATAGTTGATAGCCACAAAGCTGGATTTTAATGTCCTGACGCAACAATGTTTGCCTGGTCCTAGCCTCAACTATTCTCAATTCTATATTCTATATATATTATATTATAGATCTACATAGTAGAAAGATATAGATACTTGTAACCTCTCTTTTTCTCTCTTTCTGTTTGAGTGAGTGTGTAATAAACTTGACTCAGTTGTACTGTTGTACTTTTGTACTCCTCAAGTCAATTTATCCTTGTCTGCATACTGCATACAATTCCATTTACATTCTCCTTTCCACATGCATAGGCAATTCGGGGAGAGACGCAGAGCACAGAGACAGAAGAGAGGAAAGTCTGCAGAGAAATGAAAGGTACAGAATAAAGAATACAATGTACAACTTGTCATTAAATGAACAATTGTGAAGATACGGAGACATGTGTGTATGGTGTATGAGGGAGTGGGACACATTCCATTGATATGGAATATGGAATAGATAAGGCAGTGCAATGTAAAAATGTACATAGGGGAAACGGAATATATTTTGTTAATATCTGTATTTCGTCTCCCTCCATTGGTTTTGCACAAATTGCCCATAAAGATCAAATGCTTGGCCATGGCCACGGCCAAACATTGTACATTAAATGTATGTACAATGAGCAATGTAATAACAGTGCATTCAGTTATCACACGGAGTAAATATCATTTGCACCAGAAAGAGAGAGGGAACGAATGTCGATTACAAGTTCCGGAAACATAAAAAAAACTATCATTTACTCCCGTATTTTATGATTATTATTATTATTATTTAAACGAGGAAAGCTGTATGTCCAATGTCCAATGTCCAAAGAGATTGAGAAGGGAAAGGAGAATGAGAATAGACTTGAGCTTGAATCTTTGACAAAAAGATACGAGAGTCTCTTCGCAGTCCCCTGAAAATGTAAAATGTCTATATTACTTTTATTTTATTTTCTCAAGAGGATCCATAACCAAGCACCAAGTATATATTGCTGTATAAATAACATTGTCACTGTCATTTTGAAAAGGCGGTACATTGTACATTGTACAGTGGGCACTCTAAAGTTTACAGTAGTATAACAAAATGTCTGTAGCTATATAATAGAATCTAAATTCTGCATGTTTTGTTATGATGGGATGTGAAACATAAAAGGAGGCTTTTATCACCAAAAAACAATAATAATATTGTAATATTCACACACACTTGTCCGAAGCTCGTAGCTTTTAGCTCGTATAAAATTCGACACAAAGTCTGTCCTTTTGTTCCTGTCACTATTTGATGTTCGCTATTCGCATAAATTCAAGTCAACATAGGAAGATCTCTCAATTCTCAATAAAAAAATGCGATAGCTAAACATTCAACATTCAAAGTTTACCTTAGAATATTAGTCATCAATAAAAACAAAATATGAAGTACGAAATATGACCGTTTTATGCACATGTTACTATTTACTATTTGATCTTCTCACTCACTCCTGCTTTATTCATGAGGATTAGGATTAGGACCGGTGCATTCAACATAGTACGAAAATAGTCAACGTTTAAGTTTTAGATGTTAGATATGTAACACACTTTTTATGCTAAAATTTACACCTGTCTTTTATTTTGTTTTTTGTTTACAACCGAAATGAAAAACACTTGGTGTCGTTGGTCGTTAGTCGTTGGTCCTTGTCTCGCGTTTTCTAGTTTTGTTTATTTTGTATTATAGTCAACATTCCGCTTGTTTTAGTGCTAAAATAATAAGTACACAATATACAAGCATGAAAAAAGAATGAGAGAGATGAATGATGAGTTTGCAGAATAATTCCTCATCCTCAACCAATTTTCTTGTTGGGACTTTGCTTTTTGCATGACATCAAAGATCAAAGTTAATTTGGTTTAGTTTGGTTTGAATGTGAATAGATCAAAACGGAACTCTAGATATTTTTATTCCCTCATGCGTGGTTGCCTTCCTGTTATATTTTCATAGCGGTTTTTGTGGTATTTTTTGGGTGTAAATTTCTTTTGAATGTTGAAACTTGAGTAAATTTAAATTTACATGTCTATTTATACACTTACAGTCTTTAAGCTTTTGAAAGTTTACAGTTATTCAAAAAGACGAATCTCTAGAATAAAAAAGCCTAAGTAGTTAGAAGTTAGAGAAAGAACTCCTCGAATAAGTATCTTGCACAATTTCTTTTACATAATATTATAAATGCACATCAATAATTATTCATTATAATTTAGAGTTTGGTTCTGAGCTGAAACCGCAAGTGATTAAATGCAGTGTTGTTATTGTAAAACGGGAGGAAAAGATTATAAATGTAGCTTAATCCAAAATGGACGAGAAGCATTCTGTGCCTTGTGCGGTATTGAGTATTCAATGTACAAAGTAGAAATACATGTGCATGCAAATGTGATATTTGTACAGTGTACACATTCACTTGTTTGTTTTTGGTCAGTGCGTAGAAAGTAGACATTAGAAGATGGACAAGTGACTAGTGGAAAAGCTCCGACTCATCCAATCCAATCCAATCCATTGCTCAAACATTTAAACATTAGAATAAAGTTGTGAAGAGAGTGAAGAGAAAGAGTGAGAGTGAACGTGAGGGATCATCCTAAAATTCAATACATAGTATGATTACTTTACTTGTGTATGACCAGCACATAAGAAATGAGCTCAAACAAGGTATTATTATTATCCCTCCATACAAACAGTATGCACAGTGTACAATGTTGTACATTGTACATGTTGGGATAATACAAAAACCCAATATTATGATTGGTGTCCAAGTTTGTTCAGTTTTGGCCTATTGACTCCACTCTGCACTCTGCACTCTTTACTCTGAACATAACATCAAAACTAATGTATAATACATATTTAAGGTTTATTTATTCTGTATTCTGTAGGTTTAGCTACAAGATGCATGCCATAAGTTTTGTCTGTATCTATTTGTGGGTACATACAAGTTATAGGTATTTATTACGGCATCACAAAGTATGAGTTAAAAAATCAATTAGTCTAGGTTCTAGGTGAAACCATTTGTTTACGTTGAGTGTCAATCATTTCCTTCATAAATCAAAAAATACTCTGACAGACAAATTTCTTGTTCCATTCCACATCCTCAATACTTAATACTCGAATACTCAATACTCCGTGCACAGTGCAGAGTGTACAATACAAAATACAAATATGAAATGAGCATGGTATTTTACATTGTTGTTCTAGGTACTCTACGCTCTAACTTCTACATTCTACATTCTAGACTCAGACATGTTGTTGAATGTGTGTTTTAGGAACTTACGCAGGTGAATTCGGAATGAGTCTACTCTATTATAAATTGTAAAAGCGTACACATTACACATTACAGATATAGCTTAAAAATATTAAAATATAAGACTACTGTTGTTATTGTCTGAGCATATCTAAATATATTGCGTTTCTCTTTGAATAATCCATATTTATCATTTGAGTTGCATAGATTATTGAACATAGAAAAAGGAAATAGAATGGGAAAACACAACTGGTTATTGGCATTTTACTAAAGATGTCTGCATTATATATCATATATTCTACATTGCATGTTGTATGCGTAACCTCGGGCTTCTGACTTTTAAATAGTGAGATTTGAATTTTGAGACTCGAGACTCAGTAGTGAGACGGAAGATGAAACAGGAGTAAGGGAAAAGTAAATTGCGTATTGATGTGCAGTGTGCAGTGTGATTCCTTGGTATTTGTGTTGTACCCAGTAAGAGGCTGTCAATTGTCAATATTATAGAACAATCAAAATCATAATCAAGCGGTAGACGGATGAATGAAGGACTAACAAGACTGAAGCGGAGCCAAATCAAGCCATGCAAAGTCATTCATGTGCTTCAGACTTCAGACTACAACTACAGAATGAAGAATGAAGAATGCAGACAGAAAACAGAAGAGAGAAGAGAGAAAGATTGACACATCCACGCATGATTCAGGTAGGCTGATTTATTATAGACATGTTCTATCATCTACACATGATACATGTACAATGAACAGTACCACTGTAAAACGTATAGGCCCGTCTTAGTTTACAAGATGGTTGCTTATTGCTTATTCTTGATGCTTTATTCTCATTTGAATTTGAGTTTGATCTCTCTTTTTTTAAACCCGTCCGACCTTTCAACTTTCAACGCACATCATCCGTGATCAATGATCAATGAAGAAGTAAAACCCGGGATTAAATCTTGCACTTTGTAGTTTGTAGTATCTATGTATGAAAAACAAATCTTTGTATTACATTATATTTTATGTTTATTTTTTAAACTCCAGTACACACAACTCTTTGTGTACAATGTACAATGTACAAATACAAACAAGTTTAAACTAAATTGATACATCTATAAAAAGTAAAAAAAGAAGATAGGGATAGAAATAAAAATGTGTACGTGACCATTGGCATGTTTTCGTATATATTTTTTCTTTGGTTGACCTCTCCTTCTCTCTGTACTTTGCAATGTAGTGGTTCTTGTGGAATGGGTTATGGGTAATTCTTTATTTCATCTCCTGGTTAAAACAAACTTGCTGTCTATTATGTGTCCATTGTCCATGTCATGGGATGTCTCTGGGATAGATGATAGACTCAAAACTCGAATTCAAATTCAAATTCAAACCTCACAACTCACAACTGAAATCCCTCTGGCTGACTTACCAAACAACCAACTAGCTATTCTGGTTTGTTTGTTTTTTTGTTTGTAAATAGTGAGTATAGTAAATGTTGGATAACTGTAGTCGTGACTTGGGCTGTGACATCAACATGCATGTCAGAAATATACATACAAGATGGAATTTTGAAATCTAAAATAAAAGTTAGCATAATATAAAAGTACCACAAGACATAAAGACAAGGCTGGGAGCTGTAGGTTGTATTTGTGATCACAAATCTCCAACACCTCTATTGTGATATGCTAACAAGATGTAAGATTTAGTCATGACTTGACTTGACTCAAGACAAGAGACAAGAGACAAGACTTGCAAAGTGCTAGATAAGAATCTTGATTTTACAGATATATTATAGTAGTTAATGCTCATGACTCTATATATTCCAAATTCTATACTTTATTCGTATATATTTAAGACTATTCCATTTTCATTTCCATCCCAATGTAAAGTGCTTCGTACAATGTTAAAATGCTAAGTAGCTAATGCTAAGAAGGACAGCACCTGTATCCTTTATTCTGAAGGCAGTGCAATTCCTATTGTATGATTGCACAATTCTTTGTAAACATCTGTGTAGTTTCTACTATCTGCCAATCCAAAGGTACTTTTATACTTTGTCACTTTCCACTTTCCACCAGCAGCTTTAAGATGATGAATTCTGTTTTTCGTACTTACGCATAGATGTTTCATTTGTACATTTGCCGTCAAGCGTCAAATGTCAAACGTCCAACATGTTTCCAATGATGTCGTCATAATATGGAATATATCTGTATTCTTTCTGACAGTCGCTTCATGTTTTTTCCTCATTCCTCATTCCTGAAGAAAGAGGAATGGGAATTCTACTGTACATTTTGTGCATTATATATTGTACAATAATATTATACAAAATATGTGACTGTCATCAGACTTTTTAAACCTCTTCATTCCTCATCGTTCAAAATTCAAAGTCTAAAGTGCATTTATTATGTGTTTTATTCCATCTTTTCCTCATTCCCTCTCTCTCTCTGTCTCTCACTATCTCATCTGAATTTAAAAATGTATTAAAAATGCACAAGGCAAATACCGAATCGCAAATATACTGACTCTCTTGCACATTAGACATTAGAAATTACACAAGCAACAAGCAACATGGAGCGCCGGTAGCCAAGTTGGTTATTTGAATTTAAACATGAGTTTAGATTTGAAATTACAACCAATGATGATGATCATAATCTTCCTAAGGCACTTCACTGTTCGATGGTGGTAGAAATTTTTCTCCTCCTCATCCTGTGTAATGGTTTAGAATCAGAATCAGAATTCAGACTATTCAAATAGGAAATGTCAAAGTAAAAATTCAAATAGAATGATCCCAGTGAATGAGTGAAAGCTGTATCTCTTGGTCATTTTTTATGACAAAAAAAGTACACAACCCTCTTATCTCTTGTCTATAGTCTATACACTGTACATTGTACATTGTGCATAGTTTACAGTACACAACCTGAATTCTCAATTCTACATGTGTAAAGTTACAGTGTACAGAGTAAAGAGTACATTCCCAGTCGTCGTAAAAAGTAATTATAGTGGACTGCGAACTCGTCATATATCCAAATCCAAATTCCCAATTGGAGAATCAACTGGCAACAAAAGATGAAGGATGGAATCCAAGATCCGCACACTCACCAGAGTTACAAAATAAATAAATGCAAGAATGAATAAATATATGTGAAATAGTAAAACTGAAATGACAAGGGATATTGCAGACTGCAGCACAGATGTAAATTATATATTTTATATTTACACATGGTATGGTAATGAATAAATGCAAATATTGAACAAAGCTGACCTTTGAATCCAACTGAATGTTGAAGTTGACGGGTATGGTGTCTGTTTTGTCTGTTTTGAGCTTTGAGATGGGAATTTTGACCTGAACTGACTCTTCCTCTCTTGGCTTTCTAGGGGTTTTGACTCTTGACTTGGGTTTATTATTATATTACTTATACTTGTGTAGAATTTACAGGTATTTTTAACCATGCACAGAGTGCAGAGCAACGTATTATTATTTTACTGCTCAATAGCTCAATAGCTTGAGAGCCGATATGAGTACGAGTACTCGTACTTTTACTAGGTACTAGTACTGCTTTTGTATTCCTTCAGATTCATTTGACTGTCAGGGAGAGATGTCTAATGTCTAGTTTCTGGTTTCTAGCCGACTGAGCCATGTTCATGTTTCTTGTTCCTACCTGGAGTTTGTGGTGCCACAACTCCAACTCCACCAGCATGTTGAACGTCCAAGCTCGAATGTCAAATGAAAGAGAAAGAAAACGGTGAAGAGGACAGGAAGAAAACCTTGTAAACATTGCACAGCCAAAACTACTGGAGTCTCGCTCAAAACGTCATGAAGGTGAAGCTTCCGAAGACAACGAGTGAAATCTTCCCTTTTCTCCGTCTTCTTTTTAGGGTAGCGCAGCATAAGCTACCCTACTACACTGGACAAATCCGTAATGCTGTCCGTCCTCACTGCAATTGCGCATGCGCAAGCTATATAGTAAAACACATGTGCACTATATTACATATGCATTACATATGCTATGCACATATGCTTATACGGACACACATATGTATGCATGTGTTGTTATGGACCCAAGTGAGGGGGGGGGGTCAGAAAATCAAAATGTTCGTTTTGCATGTAAATGACCTTGGGTAGGTTCTAAAATGACTTATTCTGGCCAAGTGTCTAAATAAGACATTTTAGTCCAAACTTGCTTATTCTGATTGAGTGCAGTTGGAGCCAAAATAAACTAAATCTGCGAAAACCTTCTATTTTAAGGCGTGTTGACAAATCAAGATTAGTTTGATATATGAGCCTGTCCTTTGGACTTATTTTGTTTCCAGTCGGTGCCAAAATAAGCCAAATCTGCGGAAACGTGCTATTATGATCGGTTTTGACAGTGCCATATTAGTTTGATATATGAGCCTGTCCTTTGGACTTATTTTGTTTCCAGTCGGTG